>JAJMGV010000004.1:0-225937 GCA_030582695.1 [Candida] golubevii | reverse complement strand
ATACGTCTATCCGTGTTTTTGTTTACTTGTGCTTTAAAGACTTCCTTGCGGACAAAATTAAATTTTCTGCTCGGTCTTTCTAAAGGCGGGCTTATTTTTTTCCAACGTACTTGTTCAATTTTGCCGCCTGCTCACGCTAATATCTGCAGTAGACAAGTTGATTGTTCGAGAGGGGCGTCCGAAAGACACAACTAGCGTTATCATACGCCGATTGTTCTCTTCACGCTTGCTGCCGATTCAGTGTTTATTAGTTGTCGGGTCAAGCCTGTTAAGCCCGCTACTGCTCTTTCATCATGACAGGGTTCGATCTGCAACATGATTCTGCATTCGACACCGACGAAGACAACAATCCATTTCCCACCGGAGGTCTTGCCAGTCTTGTCCACGGACAAAGAGAAGATGAAACGGGTCAGCGAAAGACTGAAGGAAGCCCAAAAATTGCCGTACCATACAAAAATGGCCCAAATACCCAACCTAATCCCAACTCACAAGCCGATGATGAAAGCACTGACGAGGGCGCGGACTCTCTCTTGCTCTACCAAGGTGAGCAAGACTCCAACACAGTACATGTTGACCACGAAACTAGGGTATCTAGGCTTTTAGCTCCTGAGAAGAAGGTACATGTGGTGATCAATGAGGCGGGCAAATCGAATGAGGGTATGTCCAACTCCTCAAAGAAGTACATTGTATACACGATCAAGTTGACAGACTCAATGAGTGACGAGCTTCAAACCAGGAGACGATATTCTGATTTTGAAAGCCTACGAGACATTCTTACCCGAATTTTTCCTTTGGTGATAATTCCACCCATTCCACCGAAAAATTACGACTCATGGAGCATTTTTAATGGATTTGTTGGCTCTACTTCTGGCTCTAGTATCACAGCTTCGAATGGCGCTTCAAATACGACCAATGGCCTTGCTGCAGTATCTGGCTCGGACTCGCCTCCGAACAGTGGACCCTCTTATTCTTACATCAACTCCAATCATTTGAACAAGGGTCGTCTCATTGAACACCGGAAGCGACTTCTTGCCAACTTTCTTAACAACTGCCTTCTGATTCCACAGATCCGCAAACTTGCTTTTTTTGCTAAGTTTTTGGACCCATCAGCAAATTGGTCTGATGAAGTCAATTTTATGAATAGTCAGCTTCCAAAATCCGTTTATCAGCTGAACCCAGAAAACGGACTCAATACTGATGAGGTTTATGCGTACTTGCCATTGCTCCTGTCAAATCACTCGATTAGCCTACCGTTTCTGAGTTCTATCAAGAACAAGCTCACTCTGAAGCTTAACTATCTTAGCTCATCGTCCACGGCCCATTCAGACCTGAAAACTCCTACCCAGGCATCTTCCCAGCTGGGGGAAGCTTCAGAGCCAGTTCATACTTCACACAGCGTGAGTAAGACCAATGAGTCTACTAATAGCCCTCAACTCGAAAACTCAGTCTTGAATAAGTCTCATTTGGATGAGATAAATAAGCGTATTATGAGTAACTATATTGGGCTTGCTGGCGACTATATTGACCTTGGGGCGTTCTTGAACTCTTTCTCTATGGTTCTCGCAGACACAGCGAAAGTAGGCTCTACCGGGGAATTACCCGAACATGATGTGAAGGTGGATTTGGTATTTGACAAAATTGGAGCTGTTCATGACAATTCCCTCACGACAATCAATACGCTTATAGCAGATTTGGAAACGAAATTCTCGGAACCTTTGGGTGAGGCTGTGAAGTACACTTCTGTTTTTGAATCAACTAAGCGCTTCAAAGCCAAAAAATTAAAACAAAGCAGACTGGTGGACTATGAGATTTCAGACAAGAAGAAGGAACTTGCTGAATGTTTGAGAGTTGAGATGGAAATTAGCAAGATTGAAAGGGGGAATCAAATTCTGAGTATGAACAAGTCCGCTGCTTACAATCTTGGGCCAACCCAACAGCCTATTGCAGCCGAAAGAAACCTTTCCAAGAGTCGGTTCTTGCCGAATATTGGTCCGGTAAAGAAGTTAACAAGGTACGTGTCTGGAATAATGGATCAGAATCCGGAATTGACAAGAAAGCAAAGAATAACTCAATTACAAGAGCGCATAAGTGTTTTGGAGAAGTGCCAAAAAATCATGTTGCTGGACATTTCTTTCATAACGGATGAATTGAACAAGAACGCCGAAAAATTCCACAAAAACGAGTTAAGGTCAATGTTCGAGATTTTATTGAACTACAACAGAATCTTCATTGCATGGGCAAAAAGAAATGTTGAATTATGGGAAGAGGCGAAAGAAGAAATTAGAAACATAGACACTTAATTTCTCAATTCGCCTATGGTTATATCTTTGCGTCCTATCATTATAGTAAATCTAATTGCCTGGATCAAATCGCACATTTCAGCGCCTGTGGTTCATGTCGTTCACCTATTAACTTGATCTCGAGCGCATTGCCGCCATATGTTTTGTCATGAGTTAGGTGATTTAGATTCCATTCTATCCACGGAAATTATGGGACGAAATAAGGCTCAGAATGCTTGCTATGAATTATCTTAAGTTACTAACCTACTTCAGGTCTGAGGTTTGCAGCATTTTGAACTCTTCGTCTGACGCCGTGTATTAAGGATGTACGGGTTCAAGGACTCATCTCTCCAGATTTTTTTGCAATCACCTTTTGCAATCTTAACTCGATTGTTCCTTGTGAAGACTTGTCTCTGAGTGATGCTGTCGGGGCTGTTGATCTCGAAATATCTCCCCGAGAAACAAAAAAGAGATTTAGCGCTCGCGATCTCACAGAATTTGCATGAATGTCCGCAAGATCTGCTGCTCTTAGCCGAGCTTATCTCTGATTTGAGCCTGGAGTCACAAGTTGAAATTCATAAGGAGGCGCTTGATTTTATTTTGCAGACAATCGATAACAGAAAAACAGAGCAATATAAAAATGCGATAACAATTTTGAAGCTGTCCCCAAAATTATTGCAAGAAACCTGGGCTGCGATTCTCCAAAAGCTCATTGCCAATTTGCATAACCAGTACAACTTTATTAACGAGTTTCAAAAACACGTGAAGTCTTTGAGATCGGAGTTTCTTCAATCAGAGAATGTAAGACACGAGGTGGACGGCGATTCCATGAAAAACATCGTATTGGGTGTATTGGATTTTCTCTCTCACGTCTACACCACGAAGGACTTTCCTCAGCCATCTGAATCAATAATAGCAGATAGGATCCTTTTCGTTTATTTGGGACATGCAGATGAGGTGATTGCGAGCACATGTTCTCAGCTAATTAGATGGAGAGTTGACTTTATGGTCGAACAATCGCTAGTTGAAGATTCATGTGCCAAGTATTTTTGGACTTTGTTATTTGACTTAAGAGCCTCATCTATGTCGCAGAAATATAAATCTATTGCTCTCGTTGTTTGGCTTCGGTTTTTAGGGAGCAAAAAGGCCAACTTCAAGAAAAGTGATTTTTTTCAAAATGCAGTTACTAACCAGGAGTTTTATTGGCAGATCTTGCAGCAGAACTTGGTTGGAGACTCTCATGAGATTCGTAAGCTCTGCTTGTCTGTCCTTCAGCTTTCCCTAAAACAAATCAACACTTCATTTTCAACGTCTATCATGAGCTGGGATGTAAGAAACGAAGCCCAACTACTTCGTGAGTGGAGTCGTTACACAACCTTGTTCGAAGTGTTGGGAATCGATACGTCTTTGCATCAGACGCAGGCAGCTGTTCACGATATCATCAATATCATTTCAGAAAAGTCTCTTATTCATCCTTCTTGGGGATTTTGTCTTCTATCTACTGGTTTCAGAGCATCCATGGACTCCGTACGCAGATACTCAGCGGAAATTCTCTTTTCGATAAAGCCTAAGAATTTGCATCTTCTCAAGTACGGCTTGACCTTTTTGGAGCACCAATATTTGCCATATTTAATGCTCCTGAGACACTTTGCAGTTAGGCCCAAAGAATTCTCTAGTAACGAGATTCACTGTGAGTATGCAGAAAAGTATTGTCGATTCATTTCCTCATTGGTGACAAGTCTTTCCACACCCGAAGAATTTAGCGAAGTACTGTACACTATCTTGTCTGTTTTGGCTAGTTCGAGGGAATCATTTGATGCCGTGAGGATATATACTTGCTATGGATTAGTCCGAGGTCTAGAGGGAAAAAAAGTTTTGCAGTATGGAAAGCATGATAGCCTATTAATCAAGCTTTTCGATGATTTCACTGAGGGGGAATTATTTAAAAAAACAATGCAGACATTAAACTTGCGTTTGGTCCTCAACTTCCATGCCGATTCGCTTTCTCAGATTGGCGAGCTTCTTTCCAAATTCAAAGGTTTCAATGGCTATGAAATCTTGAATGAAAATTGCCTGCTATTGTTGTCATATCTTTCGGAGAGTGGGTTTAACTTCGATGAGATCATGACCTACGTGGAAAGAGGCATACTGGATGAGGAGACTGTTATATTCCTCAAACTTGCATTTTTCGCCGCGGGAAAGAGTGAAGAAAGATGGAATTGCCTGGTTCAATCTTGTTCGGATCTTGTAACCGCCAAGCTTCTCGAATATGGATTTTCAACCTTGCCACAAGAGTTGCAAATAAGATCGAATACAGTCTTTAAGAGTGCACTCGAAGGTAACGCACCGGAGACCATATATGAGTCTCTCAGTTCAATTCCAATGCCCTTGCACTGGAAATTTCCTCTGTGTTTGTGGCATTTATGGGAACAATTATCGAGTGATGTGACTTCAGATGAATATCCCACACTTCGTCTTGCATACTCCAAGCTCAAATTCTTGAACAAGTATATCGAACTCAAGGGCTTTGGTGAGATGGAAATCTCTCTTGACTTAATCCTCAACTTTTACTCCAAGATATTCACAAATTCATCGGAATGCGCAAAGCAAGTCGGGAGCTTTTACAAGCTCAAAGAAAAGATGTTTGGAGAATTCTTCCGTTTACTCTCTCTATACGTGGACCAGAAAGGCTTACAGCCTGAAGAGTTTTCCAAGATGTTGTCTGTTCTCACGTTCGAGAACTCGCATTACTCGACCCTTCTCGCCATAGGTAATATCTTAAAGGTGTCATTCTCGCGTCTGTATGCGGACAACGAAAGTATGGTTGAGGCGATAAAGTCATTGTCAGTATCAGTGGCAGAATTGGACGAAGCCAGGTTCAAATTGTCAGAGAAGAAGTTACACATTTTGCTCGTTGCTGTGTTTTTTCATGAGGCTGTTTTGAAAATAGCCGTACATGATCAGAGCTTGAATGACCACATTCTTGCCTTTGCAGAGGTTATCATTCTGAACTCATACGGCAGACGTGGGTTAATGACATCTCTTGTGAGAGCCTTGTCAAACTTCCAGATTACTCACCGTGCAGAGTTTGAGGGCCTCAAGTTTGTACCTAATCTCCTTGTGAAAGCTATGGTTCATCGCGAGAATCAAGCCAGTGCCTACAGGATAGAAATTATCATTGGTGATCTTTATGATCAGCAGATTTCGGCATCTAAATCCAGTCATATTTATTCAGACATATATGGCGTGAGTGAAGTGGCGTATAAGGTCTGGCTTTTGGCCATTTTGAACTCAATCAAGACTTCTCAATTTGCTCAGTCTATTCTTGATACTGTGTTTGATGAAGGAGATGATTATCATTTGTTCAATGTCGTGAAGCAAACAGATGGCGCCGAAGAGTATACGCGCTTGCAGTTGGCCAAGATTATCATGTCCGTGCTTGACAAGGTTGATTTTAAGGCTTCCGTCAAGAAGTATTTCCACCTTCTTATTCAATTGGCTGAAACAGATCCCAGTCCCTTGGTCAGGGTGTACTTTGAGTGGGCTCTTGCCCAGTTCTTATTGAAAGATCCAGAGCTCTCGAATTCCATCTTCCAAAGGTTAAGTGGCTCTCTTAAGACACATGAGTTGAGGCCCACATTAGTGACACTTTACGAGAGGGTATTGTTTCTCATGATACAGTCCATGGGCAAAACCAATGCGTCAAGGTATATGACGAAGCTCATAAAGGTCGTGGTGCCTGCTGCTTCGACCAACAAAGCAATCACACGCCACTTCTCCATGTCGTTGGCTATGTCTATCTGCGAGGAAATTCGCAATAAAAACCTCGACATCGACGAGCACCTTGTGGTGGTTATTGAGAACATGTATGAGAGTGCGTTGGCTATGGATGCCTTTGGCATGTATCGTAGTGGGGACGCCCAATTATGGAACATTGTGGATGACTTGAACTTGGTCCATATTTCTGGGGGACTTTTGCTCCGTTTATACGACCGTGATATCGAATTCATTGTGCGAGACGACTTTGTGAAGTACTTGTCCGAACCTCAACTCAAAGCCCTCATTCATCCTATCGGCGAAGACAAAACCGATTTGTGGATAAGAAGACTCAAGGATGCTGACAAGAAAAAGCTGAATTTGAAGGAGTCAAGTGACAGTCTTCCTTCATCACTTCAAACCAAGAGCGGTGCATGGAGCTCAGTGATGGACGTTGATGCAAAGACTCAGATCTCCGACATCAAGCGCAGCGAGTTGATTGTTGTTGCCTCGTTGGTCGATAAAGCACCAAATTTGGGTGGTATTTGCCGGCTCTGTGATGTTTTGGGTGCTGGCATGTTGACGCTTCATGACATGTCAGTCAAAAATAACCAACAGTTCAAGAGCGTGGCTGTTACTGCTGATTACTGGATGCCAATGACTGAAGTCAAGCAAGACGGTATTGTGAAGTTTTTGCGCGAGAAGAAAGCTCAAGGTTACACCCTCATTGGCTTGGAGCAAACAGACAATTCTGTCGTCTTGGATAAGGACTTGAAGTTCCCGGCAAAGTCTTTGATTCTTTTGGGCCGGGAGAAAGAGGGTATTCCAGGAGAGCTCTTGGCTGAGCTTGATTTGTGTGTTGAAATCAAGCAAGTCGGTGTCGTACGGTCGATGAATATTCAGACGGCCACTGCTGTGATTGTGCATGCCTATTCATCTCAGAACTGTTGATATAGGCGACTTCACGTAATATTGTACACTATTTATCTTGACTTATAAACTCCATGTTCCCATCAAAAGACAGAACCGTCGTTTCCAGATTGATCCTCCTCCACGAGCTTATCAAATGCCTCGACAAGAGAGGAGCAGTGTGAGCGTAAAAGGGAAATTGTTTTCATGAGCAAACTTGAGTTAATTCCTTTGAAATTAGCATTGCTGGAGTTGGTTGCAAGATTCAAATTCGAGATTGGAGAAATCACCTTGTTTTCGTACCAGCCAATAAGCAACCCGTTCTCAAGTACCTGTTCTTCGGTTTCCGATGGGTCCACAATGAGGTTCTTCCCTATGACTCCTACAGTGACGATCAAGGGAGGCTGGAAATTAGGCATTCCAAAAACTTGAGACAAGCTCTGTGCCTTCTCCCAGTCATCCGAAAAAGTCGGCTGCTCCTCGATTTCGGAATCGTCAATTGCGCTCGTTAATAACGGAAGTTTGGTAGCTTTCAAGGCCAAATATGAAGAAAACGTAATGAGCGTCAACGGGTATGACAGGTGGCTAACAACGATGGAATCTATGTACAATTTGTACGCGTACTTGGAAGTAAGATGCAATTTCTCCTTGGGGAAATTTTTAGTGAACAAGTCGGTCAAAGTGAACTTCAAGTTGGAGACAAAGTTCAGGTCATCCCTGTAGCCAGCCATGTCTACATCACACTCAATGAAATTGTCTTCTTTTGCAATAAGAACGACTTTGGCCTTCACACTGACGATACATTCACTCCCATCAGTCATTCGTATTCTTGAAGAGCCATTAGAGCCGGGTAAAAAGTCTATCTTAGCCTCTAGAGGACGGAATTGGAAGTGCTTGCGTCCGTCTGGTCTGATAGGGGGCGAAGCTGCGAGAGAATCATAGATGTAGGATCTCTCCGCAGGCGATAGAATCATATTGAGACGCGATTGTAATTTATGAGGGAAAAGTACTAAAGTTTTGCAGTTGGAAATAGTATTGTATGGCCAGATGATTGATAGACGCGAGATGAGATCGGGTCGCAGTTCAGGGCCTTCAGGCGGTGGGAAATGCGGCCCATCTGCAATAGCATAATCGAAGTCAAGAACTAGCAACAACAATTAATGTGAGACCAAAAACTCGTACTTTACAATAAATTGAAAATCCACTGTGTCAAATAGATTCTGGCTGACTAAGAATTTTTCTTCAGAACAGCATATCGCTATTTAACGGTATCGATATTCTGGACTAAAAAATGGAAGACGGTGGCCTGCAAAAATAGGTCAAGCGAAAAATCAACACCCATTTGTATATTCTCCTATTCATTTCGAGGATGAAATTTACAATAGTTATCCTCCGGGTAGAGATTACCTTATTACATATAGCCTCAACCATTTTGTTTTGATTGTTCTGAAGGTTTTTTTTTTTTTTTTTTTTTTTTTTTTCTAAAGAAGCGGTTTCGCCCCCAAGTGCTTTCATTGTGCCTTTTTGGAAATGGCACATGGTGACTGGGGCCGCGCACGCCTGCCATCAAACATTGACCATCAACCTGCTCTTCAGATCAGCAAAACACGAAATATTTTATGGCCACGCTTTCTGGCAAAGAAGAACATATCACATCGCAAATGAGCTCCAACCTGAAAGAGCCAACATGGTTCCAGAATCTGGCCAAGCGAGTCATTCCAAATCATCTTGTGCCCAAGAAACGCCTCGCGTTCCAATTGAGTGCCCCCAGCAACAACAAGAGAGACTCACAGGCGAGTAAATCTGATCGAAAAGGACTGAATAATAGTGCATTTAACTCCACTGATTTTAATTTAATCTCTTTCGGGAACACTGCCCATAGAAACAGTTCTGCTAGCCACGCAGATGCACTGAGTCTCTTCATGACAGGTGATAGTCAAGACAACTCTCAAAGTTTTGATAATGATGACCTTCCGTTGTACAATGATAACGACGATCTCCCACCTGCAAGGTCTCTATACGACTTGAATGATGAAGTGTTTATCCTGCTCAACAAGCCTGCAAAGCACACGGAGTCGTTTATAAATAAGGACCCTAAATCCTTTGCTAATGCCTTCCACCAGAAAAGCGACATCAGCGCCCAGACCGAAGATGATTCCGCCAAACACGCTAACCCTATGCTGCACAGCGAGTCTGCCATATTGGTTTTTGGATACCCAGAGACGATGTCCTCGCAGGTGATCGCATATTTTTCCGAGTTTGGAACTATTCTTGAACAATTCGAGGCCCTGAAGCCTTCCAAGAATGCCAGAGCAAACATCTTGCTGTCTTTCACAGCTGCTGGAGCTTTTGAAAGCTCAAGCAGTACAAGCACCGACATCCACCGTGCACATGAGCCCGTGTCTGTTCCCATCTTCAGTGGAAACTCATGGGTCAAAATTACCTACGACAACCCCTCATCTGCAATTGACGCTTTGCAAGAATCCGGTAGTGTATTTAACGGAGTGCTCATTGGTGTGGTCCCGTACACGAAAGACGCAATTGAGAAACTTCAGAGGAGAAAATTGAGCCTGCTGGAAGACATAGGGGGAGGCTTCCCACTGGTGCAACAAAAGGAGACACACGAGGTGGAGAAGGGCGTTGGGCCTGACTCAAACGACATACAGGCATCTTATATTAAACGTCTAGATGTGAAGGACGGGTCGGGGCTTTTTCTCAGTGCTAACGCCAACGGGAAGGACCTGGTCAATGGTTCAAAGAAGGAAGATAAAAAACTTGGGCTTTTGGAAAGGGCTTCCAAGTACTTTTTTGGTTTCCACGACCTCTGATTTCAAACCAGAAAAATGAGCATATATTAGAGCAATAAACGTTAGTGCCACACTCGTTTTGACGGTGACGGGCTTCGTTGCGGCGACAGCTGTCTACTTGAACGGGAGGGGGAGAGTTGTGTTCGGTCGTTGAAGGATAGATTTGGGTTGTGACCATACCTGGCCGGAGATTTGAATGGTGAAGGAGGCCTGGAGGACGTTCGTGAGAAGGAATCGTAGCCCCTGGTGAAGGACTCGTTAGCCCTTTTGTGCGTGTCGCGTCGGCTGAGAAACAGGTCGTTGCCTGTGTTTCGGTAAGCAAACGGTGTTGACAGCATCATACGGCTATGGCGGTCTGTTGTATCGTCGTAGAAGCTTTGTCTGGAAATGTCGTACCTGCTGTTATTTATAGATGATGGTGGAAGAAAGCTGCTGTTGTGAGCCAAATGTTTCGAGGGAGACGGAGGCCGCGAGGGAACAATGTCCTCGTAGTCAGCCCGGACACTTTTGTGTCTGGCGCCGTTGATGTCATGAGTCACAAAAGCAAGGTCGTTTTGTATGTATCCCACCGGATCGTCGTGTACTGTTTTGCTGGCTGGTGCGTATGGACCATAAGTTGCATCGATGCTGGCATTTTTCCGCAACACTGATGTCTTTGGAATCACATACTTCTTATTGTACTCGTTGAAAGTCTCCTGGTAGATGATCTGTTTGTCTGAAATCAAATGTAGAAATCTTGATGTGAGGAAGACCGCACAAGAATTGATGACACCGATAAACACCACTAATTTCCATAATGACACCGTGGAACTCAAACTCCACACACCTAGCAACATCACAGGGGAGAAGGACGCGGCGGAAAAGACCTGGAAGCGAGAAGGGTCCCACACTGATAACATCCACACATCCTTTTCGATGTATCGGGGTTCAAAGGAAGTGTCTGCGTCAGACTCTCCATCTGTCTCGTAGTAAGAATGTTCTTCAAAATATGAATAGAGACTCAGAAAGAAGCCTCGTGGAGCCGCACTTGAAACATTTTGCTTTGTGACAAGCGTACCTTTGGGCTTTGGCGTGTCGGTGGAACGGCTGAGAAGAGTGTAGTTTCTATACGGTAAGACGTAAACGTTCACCGCATTAATGACGGAGGCGAGAAAGAGCGCCATGAGTATGACATTAACTGCCCAAAGCAATGTATGAGCGATGGAGTTATTCTTTAGCTTGGGTGCAGCAAATGGCGCAGATGCCTCGATCCCCTTGATTGCCCGAGTTACAACTTGCTGATAGGTTGAGTAGTCCGAACGAAACACCTGATTATCCCGCTTGTCGTTTGCCGCAATGTAGTGGTTCCTGACTTTGCATAGGGCAAGAAAAGTGATCGATGCAAGTGTTCCACCGGGCAAACACTGAGGCACATGGTCGTCCCAATCTATAGAGAGCCTGCGCTCATTAATAGAAAGAAGAAGATCCAACGGATAGCTTCGAATACGCTCGAAAAGTGGCTGCTTTCGGATAATTCTTTTTCTTACCATTTTAGAGAGTGAGTAAAACGGAAAAGCGTTTTGTTAAATAGGATTATACCTGGGACCTGGGGGACCTTGGATGCAATTCAAGTGTTTGGGTAGAGGTTGTGCGCACTTTGATCAGAAACACTGGTTCAAATAAGTACCTGGTTTTTCCCACAATACTGGATCGAATCTAGAATATGGGCAGTGTGGGGGATTTTCGGTGCTTTATCACTTTAGAGTTAAGCCTCTTGTTGACAGATGCAAGTGCTGGTGATGTTTGATGACAGTGTACGAAAGAATTAGATTCGTGATGTTTTGGCGCAAGTCTCGGCCGGGGAGACGCGCGTCTACAATAAATACAACCTCGGGAACTGGGGTGGTGCGAGAAAGTATTAACTCCAATTTCACAATCGGCTGCACTAGGTACTTTTCCCAAACTTATCATCGCTTAATGAAAGCCGTTATTCGCAACATTATCTTTCCTTGATAAGTTTATATAAACAGCCGCTTAACTCATATGACGGAGGGAGCTTTGGCGCTGGCCAGGAGACAAAATGACTCTCTTGAGAAGTCTTTACAATCTCTAAGGGGCAAGCTAGTCGGCTTCCGAGGTAATAAGCCACACAGCAGATCCGAAAAACCTCTGCGCGAAGCGAATAGTGAAAATGGGCTTTCTCAAGCAAAAAGCAACTCTGGAATTACACCCAACCGGAAGATGAATGGTTTAGCGAGCCTGCGTAAAGACTCTGGAGTCGTGTCTGGAGCACACCCGAAGCCAAGAGTTGGCAAAAAGGAAGAAAGCCTAAATTTCATGAAGACTTATGATAGGAATCCTAGGAATAAGAACAGTCGGGTCGCATTCTCTAGTCCTTCCTCGACAGAGGAAAACTTCTTTGATGAATTTCGTAGAAGAGTCAATGAGATTCGAAAAATTAAGGACGAATCAGATTCTCGCAATATAGACCGGAAAAGTAATAGATTTAGCGGGATTACTCATGTTGTTGAGAAAGACGCATTAGAGTCACACAGTGAGAGGCCTGGCGAGGCGAGACGGCTTCTTGTTGCAAAAATTGAGCTGCAAACTCAGTTGATAGAGGACCTCGAAGGTAAAGTTCGAGATTTGTCGATGCAAAACGATTTGCTCCATAGCGAACAACGTGCACTTCAGCTAAAGCTAAGTGCTGTAGAGACTGGTTACATGAGACAAGCAGAACTACATCGACAAGAGCACGCCAACGCAAACTCAGGAAAGTCTCCTTATGACAACTACAGTCAGAAAATTTCTCATGTAGCATCAGAAGACCGAAGTGATGTTTCACGAGAAAAGCAGCTACGGACTAATTTGGAACTAGAACTTACTGAAATGAAAAAAGAAAACGTGCTGCTCCGCCTGAGAGTGACCGAAATCGCCGAACGAGCGCATCTTCTCAACTCCATACACGAGCAAAGGATCAAAGTTCTCGAGAGTAAGCTTGAGTCGAGTACAGAAGTGGCCAAATACTACTGTGATTTATTGGGTAGAGTGTGGCCGGAACAGACCGATGACTCAACAGAGGAGATTCTATTTGGGTACCAAGATCAAACTACAATTGACTTGTTAAAAGGTCTTCCTGAATTTGAGCAAAGACGACAACCGAAGAATCGCCTTCGCTCCTACTTTCTCGCTGTACTTTTCACAATCAGACTCAAGAATGATACTGAAGCAGGAAAGTTATGGGAGCCGTATCTACAACCATAACGCCTACAAGTGATAATGATCTCAGAACAATCTAAATCAAGAAAATGAAAATTCTGGACTTTTTTCTTTTCATTTAGAGAAATTTTATGAAAGCTGAAGCGTCACAATGCACCGAAAGATACTCGCGTCTCTGGCTTGTTTGAGTTTACGTCAGATGTATCAACTTCCGAAACCGGAAGGTTGAGGTGCTCCAGATGCCATCCGAATTCAGAAGTTACAGATACTCATGTCCCGCAAAAACACGTCAGCAAAAGTCTTTAGTGGGGGTAAACTGCAATTCGGTTCCAATGCATTTAGAAATGTGGGGATTGATGGACGAGGCCAAGACATACTCACCGAAAATGTGCCACAAATATTCGACTGTCGGCTTGATGTAGCCACGTTGTGACAGTCACTCTCTATAAATAAGCAACTCGATGACTCCGCTTTTATACCAATTGTCGAAAGCCTTATTGAATATGACCAGTCCTGTATTTTTTTGTTTCATTGCCGCAAGTTTAGTCAATGCTCTTGTTCTTTCTTGGCCATTTGTTAGTAAAGCTCCCAAGCCTTTAGCGTTTGAATTTACAGTTGAACAAAACACCCGGGGACTTTCAGCAAAGTATTTGCAAGCCAAGAGAAATAGGCAACCAAAAAATAGGAGCTTTCCCGAAACGATTCACGATGTACAAAGTGCATACATGGTAAATATATACCTAGGTTCCGACAAACAAAAGACGCCAGTTCTTCTTGATACTGGCTCATCTGATCTTTGGATAACGAGTAACACGTATGATCCCACAACTTCTGCAAGCTCCAAAAGAACTGCTGACATATTCCTTATTCAATATGTACAGGGACCCGAAGAAGGGATCTATTATAAAGATCGAGTCCAGTTCCAAGATAATGCTATTGTCTTGAATGAGTTTCAGTTTGCAAGGACAGTCCCGGATGGTTCAGGACTTCCTGGCATTTTAGGCATTGCTGATAAGTGGCAAGAAGCAGCCGAACGCCCTTATGATAATTTTCCCTGGGCCTTACAAAAAGCTGGGTACATTCCTAAAGCTTCGTACTCTCTATACTTGGGTGAAAATGGCGGAAATGGGGTCATAATATTTGGCGGCATTGACACTGAAAAATACGAGGGAAAGTTGACCACATATGATTTGGTACGCACAAAGAGCTTGAAGGGGCTTAGCGTCAACTTGGAGGGCGTATCAGCTAATGGAGTACTGTTATCGGAAAATTCCCCTTATGTCTTGGACTCAGGAACTACATTTGCGATAGTAAGTCCAAAAATGTTGAGATTTTTGCGAAGGGTATTTGAAGCAGACGAGTACGACAACATCAGTTGTGACCAGCCAAAAGACCGGTACTTGAGCTTTGACTTTGGTAAGAATTCGATCAAAGTGCCATTTTCAGATGCTGTATATCCTGTTGGGGACGGAACTTGTCAATTAGCGTTCTTGCAGGACGCTAATATCCATGTTTTAGGACAATTTTTGTTGAAGAATGCTTACATACACTATGATCTTAGCGAACAGAAGATTTCACTCGCTCAGGTTAGGTACACTCTGAAGTCAAAGGTCATCAGCGGGTGATGGAAGTCTTCATGAGGACACTGGTCGTGCAGTGGGCTAGAAGAATTGGATCAGGGCGTTCGACGCCTTCTGAGACAATTCTTCAATTGGCGGGTGAGAATATGTGGTTATGGAACGACATATTGATGGACAAGCTTGCTGGTACCATAACGTGTTAGCGTTGAAACGCACCAAGGAGATTTTACTTGTGTTCAATTGCAACATGGCGTACAAAAATTGCGATAAGATCTAAATTCTTTCGAAAAAGTAAGAAAATATGTATACAAAAAACATTTGGGCGACCTCGAGCTACAGGTGGATGCAAGAAATAATGACTAGACGAAGTAGAGTCAGTTTTTTGATCAGACGTATCAGTCAGAAAGGAAAAAAGGAGGGTGTTGATACGAAAATGCGTTTCATCGCAATAAGAAAAGCAAATAGTCTACGGTGTTATCGCTGGTGGGTGCAGCCATTTACGTCACCTCGTGGAAATAAGGTTTGCAGCTTTATGACACTGCTATTTTTAGCCCAGAGTTGTAGCTCCACATGGACAGGGTCACATGACAGCGCTATACGCCTGTAACGGATTCAGCCCTGCAACTGCAGCTTCTTTAAATTTACCGGATATCTCCCCATTTATCCATACGACGTTGTCGCCTTGTAAGCCCTTTTCTAAATTTGACACGTAGCAGCAGCTTTGCTTGTCGTTCCGTTTTGGTGCACCAGAAAGGCACTCTCAGGCGCGGACTCGGGCGTCAGAGAACGCTGTAGACGACGGGCGAGATCCCGCCTTGTGCGCATGGAAACCGCCATGACGTAGCCAATGGAAACATGGCGCATCTCAGCAAAGCAACCAGTGCGTAGCGGGCCCAGAGCCAGTTCTTTCGAAAGGAACGAAGTGCTATTCTTTCACAATTTGCAAGAGTTAATACATCCCATGGAATGTAGGCTCTTGACAGCGTTCTGGAAAATTTTCGAAGAACATACGAGCGAATAAAGAATAGAATAGAAAAGAATATAATAAAATAAAATAAAAAATAGGGGGCGTTAAAAATTGTTGCTGTCTCGTGGCGTTCTGGAAACCTTGTTGCCCAGTTGTTGCCCCCATTGGGTCTCTGGTCACCCGAGCGCAAGCGAGGAATCACGATAATCTTCGAAACAGAAGGAGTTGCATTGTAGGCAGGACGGCGCAACAAACAAAAGCCATGGACGACTCTAGATCTTCCAAAAGCCCTGCTGGACCCAGGCAGGGCTCACATGCGCGATTACGAGAGTCAGTGCAAGGCTGGCTCAGATATATATCCGCCACATTCTCTTCTAACATTTCAGAAAAAGTACCAATCTGCAGATCTGGGACACTAGCATCTAGCATCATAAATACTTCTTCGGTTTTGTTGCCTAATTTTCAGCCACCAACCTAAGTAGGGTTCGAAACAAAAAGTTACTTCAGCATCTGAGAAAGAAAAGCAAAGTCACCAGACCTTAAGTCAGATTCCACTATCCATAGTCATTAGCAATCAGCCTCGAGCCCAGCACCACAGCAAACCTTGTTTTATTCCTATATATCTATTGATAAGCAAACTGCTTGCCCGTCGTGAATTTAGGTTCAAATTTTCTAGTCTACTCTGTTGAAGCTTTGCAACCACGATATATTTGTGTTTCATGATACCTCCCCACGTGCTGCTATATGGGAATAAGACACACCAAACGCAATGAAGAGCCCGCCTATTTCCGGGAACCTCCTTCACGAGCATTTGGCAGCGCCAAATAACTCACTGCACCCAAAACCGAACTTCTCGCTAAGCATGCCAGCCATGCCAAGCAAAGCTAGCTTGAAAGCAAAGCTTCACGTTCCGCTTGGTAGAAGCAAGTTTCATTTTGAAAAGCTTCCCGCGGGTGTAACCGCAATTGATGCCAAGGAGACGCAAAAGTTGGAAAACATTTTGGAAAGCGCATCTGACCGGTTGGTGATAGACGTACGTCCCTTTAATCTTTACTCTGTCTCGCACCTACGGACATCCGTGAATATTTGTGTGCCGTCAACACTTTTAAAACGGCCAAAATATGATTTGCAGCATGTTATCAACGCGAGCAGTCTTTCAGATGAATTGAAAACCGCCGTTTTGGACGACTCCAAAAAGATAAACGTTTGTCTTTACGACGCAAACAGTATTGACTCGCAGGTACTGTTCCAGCTTTACCACATGATACGTAAATTCCTCGATCACAAAAGGTTCGAAATTTCCTATGTCAGAGGCGGATTCGATAATGTTAGTAGTTGTCTCCACGAGAAGAGCCCGGTTGCGTCGCTTCCTTCACCTATATCACCATCTACGTCCAACGAAGCGAAGTATGAGAAAGAGAAAGCAGATCTGATTGATACTCGTGATCGAGCTTCTCTGTGCTCTTCAACAGACAGCATGCCGTTTTTGACTGGCTTCAGTTTGCCCTCGGCAACAAGTGCAGACAATAAACTTTTGATGTCAATAAAAAAAAACCTCTCCAAGCTAGACACTGTGACAACTTACAATTATAATTTTCGATTTCCGAAAGATTTTGAGGCGAAAAAAGAGCGTTTGCCCGGATGGTTGTCGTTCTTTGCCGAGATATATGGCAAGGATAACTGTCGTCAGCTCATCGTTGAGAGGTTCAATAACATGTTTGACCGGCTAGAAAAGGCAGAGCAAGCACGTTTACGCATGGCTATTTCCAACGTCGATAAGAACTCTGAACTCTGTCGCAATTTAGACAAAAATCTCCACGAAAATGAGGGCTACGGAACACCAAAGGCGTTGTGTCCTTGCTGCGATAAGATCAACTACACAATTCCAAAAGGTGTCGAGAACGGTTACAAAAACCGGTACAACAACATATGGCCTTATGAGCACTCGAGGGTACACTTGGTTTCGTCTCCTTCTTGTACGCACAGGAAAGAAATACACGACGATTACTTTAACGCAAACTACATTGCATATAAGAAATTATCGCAACGCAGATACATTGCTACACAGAATCCATTGGCGGCTACGAAAGATGACTTCTGGAGCACTGTGTGGTACAATGGCGTGAAGTCAATTGTTTGTCTTGCAACAGCGCCCGTCTTTGGGGAGCGTCCATATTACGACCATGACCAGGTTTTGGAGAAAATCAAGCTCTCGATTAAGATTGCGAAAACAGATAAGCGTGAGAGCTTTACGTTGAGAGAAATCAGGCTTACCAAACATGACGAGAGTCGAACTGTGTACCATTTCGCATATGAGAAATGGCCCGATTTCGGCACGCCAGACGAGTTGACATCGGTGTTTGACTTGATGCAAACTAAGAACAAAAAATTGGCTTTGATGGGCGGCGAAAAGCCTTCATCGGTGAAATCTACTCAGACGTGGGATTTATTGGTGCACTGCTCGGCGGGTTGTGGCCGAACTGGGTGCTTTATAGCAATGGACATGGTGTTGGATAGTTTTGAGAACCCAAGCAAAGAAGACAAGCACTACAACCCGTGGGGTGACGACGACTTGGTGTACAAGTCTGTGCAGTTTCAAAGGCAGCAGCGAATTTCCATGGTGCAAAACTTGGATCAATTTATCTTCTGCTATGAAAGCATTTTAAATTATATAGTTAGCAACTTGATCGATTAGCGCGGTCTTGTTGCTCCACTCCACACCTTCATGCATTTACATCTTATTACAGGCGAGCTGTCGTGTTCAACACGTAAATTCTTCGCAAAATCTTATAACTATTTTTGTTTCAATTCTTTGCCACTTGCGCGCGAGACGGTTACGATACGTACGAGGGTTAAGATCCACTGGCCGAATTTCCTGTTAATTGGAAAATCGCCTCTGTTCCTGGTGCACAGGACTATATGCCAGGCCGCTTCCATTGTGGCTCACGAATCGGGTATCTCGTCCAAACGCCATGGGCAAAGATATAAAGAAATTGGTGTTTCTTCTCAATATGCTTGGGCATAATAAAGTTTCGTCTGCATCGAGTTTCGAAAGCCTTTTGAGACCAGATATCTTAGCTAGTCTCGAAAAAATGCTAAGTGCTTTGCCTCTTGCTGATGACACTTATGAGTGTGATACGACCGCTTCCCAAAAAGAGGTGGAGCGTGCAATCAAAGAGATATACGAGGAAGTTCTTATAGGAAAAGAGAATGGTAAAGTACACGATAACGACCTTGATGTTGAGCGCCATCTAAATTATATCGAAAAATCCTTGCTGATTCCATTACCGCCTCCGTTTTATGCGCTAGACTCTAATCATTCTTGGATGATCTACTGGCTCGTAAACGCGCATGTCGTATTGAGTGGAAACCCCCCAAGTGACGAAAACAAGAAGCTAGTTTCGGCTAAAATATCATCTTTGATTATCGACGGTGGTCTAGGAGGTATTGCTGGTGGTCCCAATGATCTCATTGGTCATGTGGCCTCAACTTATGCAGCTGTGTTGGCACTATGTCTCGTTGAGGACTACGCTTTGCTATCTTCCATAAGAGAGAACTTACACAAGTGGTTTGTCTCGCTAAAAGATGATAGTGGGTCTTTTGCAATGCACTACGGTGGTGAAAGAGACACCCGGTCCACCTATTGCGTGCTTATAGTGGCATCCCTTCTCGATATCGCTGATGAATCACTCTTCAAAAACACACAGGAATGGATTCTTCTGTGCCAAACGTACGAAGGCGGTTTTGCGGGCGTCCCCAATGCCGAGGCACACGGAGGTTACACTTTTTGCTCTGTTGCTTCTCTTTTTCTTTTACCAGGGAACGGTCTCAATGCAGCAAATCTTGACGGTCTAATCCACTGGCTTTCAGCTCGTCAGTATAACCTAGAAGGAGGCTTTCTGGGGAGGACAAACAAGTTAGTTGATGCCTGCTATAGCTTTTGGATAGGAGCGTGCTTTTCTATGGTTGAAGCTTACACATCTATATATCTGTTGTTTGATCGACCTGGCCTCCGCTCCTATATTCTTAACTGCTGTCAAGATCCACACATTGGGGGATTGAAAGATAAGCCAGGGAAGCATCCCGACTTCTACCATACAAACTATACTCTCTGTGGGTTGAGTATTGCGGAACATATCTACGCATGTAAAACTAAAAGTGCATTTGATTTCTCGGTCAGTGATGCGGATGCTGGTGCCTCTTACACGACTCCTGTCAACCCTGTTTTTGGACTACCTCTAGGGTGTGCTGAGAAGTGTCATACACATTTTAGTTCGGAAAACTAAGTGCTGAGAGAATCAGCAAGCGATTGTGTGCCTTATGGAGATGCGAAGAGCTTGGTAATCAAGAGCTCGTTGCAAATCATGTAAATGCATTCTTTTAGTCATATAAATAGTCTGAAACTAGATTGAAAATGGAATTATCTATCAGATGTGTTGGGTCTATTGAGGAGCTTTGATCTCCATATTTTTACTTGGCACTGAATTGCGAATAATGGCCAAACCCTAGGAGACATGCTCACAGAAAGAAAAACCATAAGCCTTCTGCACTACTCAAGTCGAATCATTGAATTTTTCTATTAGTTTCTTTTTTATTTTGTATCGAATTTATCCTGTTACAGCAAAGAGTAGTGTCCTGGAATAATCTTGTCACGTGACTCGGAGGCCTCAACTAACAATGTTCCCGTAGGTTACTCTCAGGGTAGTTTGGAATCAACTGCTACTTTTACAACGAATATGGATTGGCTTAGATCGGCTTGGCGGTCTAGAAGCTGGCAAAGAGTACCAACGACTGCTACCCCTGCTATGCCGGGGCAATTCCCACAGCTGCAAACACAAGAAACTACACCTTCACGCAATCTTTTGGCCACTGCGGAGATGTTTATCGGAAAGGTGCTCACAAAGCCGGTAACTTTCCTCGTATATGCGGTGCTTTCCATTCTCTACAAGTTTTTGAAAGTTGTTTACTTTCTAGACAAACCCAAGAACAGGTCCTCACTGAACTCCGGCACATCAGTCAATAATGCCTTAATGAATGACCCCATTGCGAGAGCCGAGAATTTTGTAAGAGGTTTGGAAGACTCGTTGCTGCCTTCGCAACAATTCTCCCTGTACCATTCCGATAGTGCAATCGAGTACTTGCCGCCCTTTTTCCAAGGAAGCTACACGCAGGCGTTGTTTATGGCTTCCACTAGGGGTAAGTTCTTGTTCGTATTTTTAACCAACTCCATGAGTGAAGGCTCGCAGTCTCTTTTTAACAAGGTTGTGACAAATCCAAAATTCACTTCTATTTTCAAGAACAACGAGAATACTCTTATATGGGGTGGCGATGTGACGGATCCCGAGGCATATCAGCTAGCCAACAGTTTGAATATCACAAAATTCCCAATGATTGGCCTTCTTTGTCTCGCCAGAACAACGAGCATGACACCTGAAGGTCCTAAGAAGAGCAATCCCCGAATCTCGCTAATTCTGAAAGTGCAGGGTGGTCTACGCGAATCTCAAGATCCAGAAGTATTGATCCACAGCAAATTCTTGAAGCGAATGCGCAAGTATGAGCCTGATTTGGCGATAATTCGTGCAGAGCTTCGGGAAAGGTACCTTGCCGATCTGATGCGTCGGAGACAAGATGCTGATTACCAACGTTCTCTTTTTAGAGATAAACAGAAAAAAGAGCAGCAAGCACAGCAAAAACTTGCTGGGAAGTACTTGAAGTGGAGACAACCTTACTTTAAGCAGCTAAAGTTAAATAAAGAAATCTACAACACTCTGCGGATCGCTATCAAGTTTGAGAACGGAAAGAGGGATACCATACATTTTCCTAAAGACAGCCCTATAGAGGACGTGTTCATGTTTGTTGCCTTGCATAACAAAGATATGCTTGAGGATACCTACGAAACGACAATGAGCGAAGCTGATGCCGAACGCATGTTCGGGAATTTCGAAATGCCTTTCGATTTCAACCTCACGTCCACCATACCTCCGCGCCCAACACTCAACGATTATGACATGCAAACACCGATTGAAGACGTGCCCTTCATTTATCCAAGTGGACTTCTCATGGTGGAAAAGTCTTAAATTAAGATGTGAATAATGTGATTTTCGTCCTTTCTTGTTGAGAGTGCTTTTTTTTTACTTGTTTGCCTTGTTTCTCAGCTTCTGTAAGCTGGTAAACCCAGACTTAAGCACCTGCGAGTAATCTGCCCAGAACTCACTTAATCTCTCAGGCTGCACTGCCGTCGTTAGCTTCTGATCCTTGCCGTACTTGGCCCTTATGAGCACGGGATATTCTTGTGTATTATTTCCATACTCTGGCGGATGATCGACGACGTTCGAAGACAATTCGCTTGCTGATGTCGAGCCCGAAGGCAGAAATCTCTTGTGTGTCACACTAATGGATGCTGATCCCTCGCCTGCCTGTAAGTATTCGCCTAATTGCTTTAAGAACTCCGCATTACTGAGACTTGGAAAGTGTGATGCCAGCATAATGGAAATTAAGAAGTTGGTGTACACTTTATTGGGCTGATATTGTATGTGTGGTGAGGCTTTCTCTAGCTTGGGTGACATTTATGAGTATCGCACGCACTACGAGAGAGGATGAATAGCTCATAGAATGTCTACTTTTTTTTTACAAATGAATTCTTTTTAGCTATTCTTCTTCATTTGATATGAAGCTTTTTTAATCATCGGTATATAAGAGGGAAAGCCTTTTAAATCACTATTTAGATATTTTTGTGCGTTTCTTTCCGATCGTTGGACGGGTGGACTTTTTGACTTTTTCATCAAATTTTTACCCAGGTCTCACGAACGAAGACATGGAGGCCCGAGGAAAATTCAACGAATTGATTACTTTCGAAGTTGAATCGTGAGCGTAGTGAAGCAAGAAATCACTTTCAATAATAGGAAAGGCCAAAAAAAAAAAAATGAAATTCTGATATTTCAAGTCCGTTTTGCAGTCGTGAGCTTCCCCACACATCCTGGTTGCAAACAGTGACGCGATCTTCTCAGATAATCCATCACTGTGGAATAGCTTTCGTACACGGTAGAGCAGTGACTTGCGACGTTAAAAAACAAATTCAAACCAGGGAGAGCGATAAATCTCTGTAAGGTCCTACGAAGAACGAACTTCTTACTTCCTTTTAAGAACTATCACAATATTCGAACACATTGGATCCGATGTGCCTTTTCGTCCCCCACTGTCTTATCGGGAGTGCATATCCAGATCTATCAACGATAACTACAGTAATGCGCGATCTGGCACGCAAAACATAAATACGTTGGAACGCCCTTTTTCTTAAAAAACTATTTACCTTACACGGAAACCCATCACAGACCTACATGGAGACTAGACTCTGATATAGCTTAAAATCGCAACCTAAAATCCTATTCCGTCGCTTAATTGTTAGCCAATGGTGACCGATCATAAATATGGCAGGCTAGTGGCACTTTTCACGTCCTTATTTGTCTCGTTAGTTGCAGGTACCCCATATTTATACGGGGTATATTCCCCACAATTGGTGCAACGAGTAGGGCTTTCCGCGTCTGATGCTGCCACAATCTCAGTAGCTGTAAATTTGGGCTCAGGCTTCGGTGGCTTACCTGCTGGGCTTTTGATCGATTGGGCGGGCCCTCAAATATCGATCCTCTTTGGCTCCATCTGCATATTCTTGGGGTACTACGCATTGAACAAGGTTTACATCCATGCAATCTCAAGCTTGCTTTTTATTTGCGTCCTGATGGCTCTTGCTGGCTTTGGCTCAGTCACGAGCTTTTTCTCCTGCTTGAAGGCCGCTCAAGCGAATTTTCCCAACCACAGGGGTTCTGCTGGTGCCATTCCTGTGGGTGCTTATGGTCTTGCAGCCACACTTTTTTCCTTGGTAGCGGCTAAAATATTTAGTGACGATGCTGGTGGCTTGCTTGCGTTTCTTGCATATCTTTGTGGCAGCGTTGCGTTCATGGGCTCGTGGTTCGTACATGTATACGCAGATCCATCACCACAAACTGGTGACACTCTGGCCGTACACTCGAACGCAAAGAGAGCAGATTCTTTAAAGGGGTCCTTCTCATTTTGGGGGTTGGGCAGAAGAAACTCTGGTAATTCATATACTCTGTCATCCACTGATCTCGCCCCGCTAGTGAATCAGCTCAGATCACAGACTCACCTCACGCACCAAAATTCTGCTGGCTCTTTTCCCAATCTGAGTGCACTCACGAGTGAAGCATCAAGCGTTAATGAAGTCGTGATGGGCGTTCCTTCTTTAAGAAATGGCGAGATTGCAACAGAGTTCCGGAAGAATAATAAAGAAGCGACCGTCACTGTGAAGTCTCTTCTTTGCAACAAGTCATATCTTTCACACTTTCTCATCGTGTCATTATGCAGCGGTATCTGCCAAATGTACATATATACGGTTGGGTTTATCGTACAGGCCCAGTATACATTCGGTGAGCGAGAAGGCTCTGCCTCTGGGATGCAAGCAATCCAGGTGTCTACAATTTCGTTAGCATCCTTTGGGGGCAGGGTGGTTTCGGGGCTTGTCTCGGATTACATCTACAAAAATTGGAGAGCTCAAAGGCAATGGGTAATCCTAGGCACAATTCTTTTAACATTCATTGGCCAGTTGTTCCTCGTGCTGTCCAACACAATCCATGGCATTACCTTCATTTCCCTTTGTGTTGGAGCCGCTTACGGAATTCTCAATGGCTCATATCCTGCTATTATCGCGGATGAAATTGGAACCAGTTCCTTCACAACCGCATGGGGCTTGGTGTGTTCAGGACCGCTCATTCTCCTCTTCACTTTGGAAAAGTACTTTGGATATATTTATGATAGCCATCTGGACGAAAATGGGGTGTGTCACTTGGGCAACACGTGTTACAGGGGGGCATTTGAAACTAGCAGCGTGCTTTGTATTTTCACAGCTGCGTTCACTGGCTGGATGATGTACCAAAACAGGAAGACATAGAAAACAAAAGACTCTGTCTTCTAATTCTATGAACAAGTAAATATCGTATTAACATAAATGAAGTTGCCATAATAACGGCGCAGATCCACTCTAGTCCACAGTGTAAACGCTTTCCAAATCGATTTCTTCCACGCATGTCTTTTGGTGTCTTATTTGATCCAACAAAGTAGTGAAGTAGCCCAGGCTTATTTCCGCAGATTTTATATCCGACTCGAGTTTTTCCTTCTCGCCATTTCTCTTATCAATGCTGGTCTGGAAGTTGTTCATCACCTGTCTCGAAGGGAAGTTAAGAACCTGTCTGCACTCTTTCGAAACACGGTCAGCATTGATGTGGGCATAGTCCATTTCCATGACTTGCTTTTTGAGCTTCCTAGCCTGTTTTCTGGGAAACGCATTCGGAATATCATTGATAAGGTAGAAGACCGCAAAACCGCCAAAACCAAGGACGACAGGAAGAATGGCACGCTTGATGATTGATGGTTTGAGCATGTACGAGAATGTGTATGCCTTTCTTATCAAAGCACCAGTAGTGAGAAGCTTGGTAGAGGAATAGAGCGTATGGAGGGTAAGCTGGGTAGGTAGTGTTTTCTTGATTGATGACACCGATTTAGGAATTGTGCCAATAAGAACAGCCGGAGAATAATAGCTGATTTGTTCTCTTGTGGTCAGCACGAATGCATCTGGTACACCAAGCCACATCATTATTGACTCGAATGATGGGTCGAAAAAGTCAGAGACTTCAATCAGGTCATTCAAGCTTCTTTTGATGGTGTCCCGCTTTCGAGTGAACATCAAATCAGGCTTGAACTCTTTGTCGGTTAAGAATTCATCACCCAAGGTTTGCTTTCCAAAATCAATGATCTCTTGCACTGCAGAACCTGTGAGGTTCTTTGCACTTGCTTCACTCATCTGTACCGAGGAAACGATTGTGTCGATCATTTTTTTCTGGGTGTCTTTGGCGTACTCATAAACGTACTGTAACCCCTGGTAGGGGACGATCTGCGAAGAGCCATAATTTTCCACTGTTTGTAAAATCTCTCTTTTAGTCGTGTTGTAAGCCTCCGTGCACGTTCTCTCGACAATACGATTGATTTTGTCATTGCCCAGAAGACATTCTTTGACCATAGTATCGTATTTCGGACCAATAGTCAGCTTGAGCACCCCCATCATGCGCTCACGCTCATTGAGATAAATCTTCCGGTTTATTTCCGAGAGTGTTTGAAGATCACTTAAGAGATTTACAAGGTAGTTCTTGGCCGGTAGTAGCTTCGAGATGGATCTCTTGTCAAGAATAAACTTTCGCAAAGAAGCTTCCAAGTTGTCAAAGTTTGGATCTGCAAAGTCTACTGGGCCGTCATCAGGGTTACCATCGGGATCCCCATCACCACCACCAGAAACTTTATCCGAACTCACGAAATGAACGAAATCTTTAGCATTCTTGTACGTGTCTGGCGACAAGCTTTTCACTTGGTCTAGAATCTTGTCCATACACTTTTGTTTATTCTTGATGTTGTCAAAGCGGTTCACCACAATGAAAACATACCTTTTCTCAGCAGCAGCTGCGGCAATGAACTCTTTAGCGGAGAGCGTGAAGTGATTTTCGGCATTCACCACAAACACAACCAAATCGATTTCTTCTTGGCGAGAGAAAACCTGCGTAGTCTGATATGAGTCCATATTGAGCCCCGGAGCGTCGATCAACTTTATATCAATCACCCCGTTTCCTAATAAGCTGTGCTCTGCGGTACGATAATCAAGAACATAGACTTTGAGAAGACTGTACTTGTCACACTCGTAAACCAACTCTTCCAAGTGGCCAATCGGGTGCTTAATATACGTGGCCTCATTTCTCTTGTCGTAGGTGATACCAAGGGGCACAGCATGCACCTCTTCAATACCTTTGTTTTCTGTTTTTGCATCAATAACCTCACAAAAGATCGACGTACATGGTTGCTGGTCCTCCGGCAATACCTTACGCCGCAACAAGGCATTACAGAATGTGGACTTTCCTGCATTTAGGTCCCCTGTGACGAACACCTTGGATGAGGTATCATCTACACGGTCTTTGAGATTAAGAAGGTATTTCACTTGCTGTACCAACTTTTGCTCGAAAAGTGACGAGATTGACTTCTTGTCCATGTGGGTTAATACATTCAGGTTGTGACCCATTTTCAAGTTGAGTTTGAGCACCTTGAAGTCTGTGGGTTCCACGGAAAGAGCATCGTCCGGTGGAGTGATGTCAACAGGAGCCTTTGCGAGTGTTTTCGATTCTAGATCAGTGTTGCTGCGTACAAGAGCTAGATGGGCTCTTGGTGAGTTGAGCAATAGATTCTCAGTATCAGAGCTCTCTGTGGGGAAAAACACAGGGCGCAACTTATTCTCCTTGGTAAGATCAGTCAAAATCTCAATGGTGTTGTTGATGGCCCGGTCCAATGCGACCCTATTGTTATTGAAATGCATTTGCTTGAGCGATGCATTAAAGGCTGTACTGCTAATACTAGACTGCCTTGGTTTGTGTTGATGGGTCATCTGCGAAGACAGTCCTGGGGTACCTTCAAAAAGAGTGGTGGAGTCACTGGCAAAAGACCCCTCCTGCGGCATGTACATCATGTAGGAAGGCACATCTGGAGGCACCACCGTTGCCAAGTCATCTTCATCTAGACTTTCACGTGACGAAGCACGTTGTAAACCAGGTTTGTTTTGTTTGGACATGATCTTGAAAGTGAATGTGAGGGCTGTTTGGGATGGGAAGGCAAACACCTGACCAATATGCTTTTGCGGAGGCATGTGCAGGATTTTGCGGCAACCGCATTTTCAGTGAAGTGTTGCTATTTATTTTGAAGGGGCTTTGTTAATATTTTTTACATTCTTCGTTGTGCTATTCTCAAGGAAACCGGATTTGATGTTTAGAAGGGGGGAAGCCCGTTTGTGAGGTTTCGCTCATCAGATTATAGTCAAGCGTCTGATCGTCACAGTTCTGCTGTCAAGTGCAGGCACGTGCATTTGGAAAGTTCTGCTTTAAAATTGGGCTTGATGGCGCGAAATTCCATGGAATGCAGATATTGCGGAGGATCTTAAAGCATTTATAACCTTCTTGGAATTATTATTGCGAGGAAAGAGGGCTTACTTTTCTGTTCTTAGGCCAGCCTTCGTTCACGTGACACCGACCTGCCTCTGGGCACAATAGTTAGCAAAACGAGAACTTCTGGTTATTCCTTAGCCTCTGAAAGTATTTGTTCCTTTTAGCTGATACTTTTATTTGTTTGTCATTTTTCCAGTTGCGGTACCATGTTGAACTAGTTATCATGAAGTGTGGATCTTGCGTGACCGGGAAACTAAACTTTCTAGCTAATTAAACGCTTGCCAGCGCAGGACCGTCTGTGCCAAAAACTGCACTGTCCATAAAAGAGCATAGAAAGAAGAAAAAAAGAAAATACGTAGTGCCAATATTTTTCAATCTGAGGAGATTTGTCCAGTTTAGACTGTTCAGTGTATTCCATTTCTTCGTTCAGTATGATCATTCGCACCACGATAACACGAGGTCCTGTATGGGTGAAAATAAAGCCCCACATCCACGCTATCAGCACTATGTAACTATCGGGCCTCGCTGCTCGCACTCTCCTCTGACCAATACGATTTCTGGTTGAAATATACAATCTCACCATCCATTAACAAGACACCGGATTGATTATTGCTCAATGGTTCTTCATACCTTTTCCACAACTTATTTACCTCCAATCATCGCCGAGCCTCTCACACCAGAGGCTTTTTCCCCGTTCGGAGGAGTCATGAGCGCACAACACCAGATAAGAAATGTTCAATCGTCAGCTGCGAATTATGGCACGGCAGTGAAAATCCACAATGTTGCGCCCATCGTCAATAACTCCGAAAGCTGTCCAAGTGGTAAGCATGCGTCAGCAAGATGGAACATTTTTCGATGTTCCGCTCCGAAACATCTCATTCTGATGAAAAACAACACGACAAAAGCATACACGGCCAAAGTTCTAGAACGACACCCATATTCAACTCAGACTTTTGTACCCATGGGTCAAGATTCTAGTAAAAGATCTTATGTGGTAATTGTAGCGCAGAATGACGAGATGTCACCACAAAAACTTCCGAAAGTTTCATCCTTGAAGGCATTCATTTGCAAGGGAAACCAGTCTGTGACGTATGGTGCCGGTATCTGGCATGCTCCAATGGTTGTGATCGATGAAGACATCACCCACATTGACTTTGCCGTCTTTATTCATGAAAACGGTGTCTCCGACGAGGACTGCCAAGAATGCTACTTCGATCCAGGGTACAGTGTGGAGTATGCGACTGACAACATAGCAAAATTTTGATGACTTCATTTCAAGCTTTTGCCCGTGTTCGATTCGAAAGCACTGCTGAAACAATTCAGGGCGTAACTAAACGGAAACTCAAGTTCTCTTTAGCTCGCATAGAGGAGTACAACATTAGAAATACTCCATGTAGTTGTCCACCAAGTCGTCAACAAACCTCTTTTTTTGCTCCTCTGTCATTCCTTCAGACCTTAACTTGTCAGCTTTGAGTTTAGAGAGCAACACATCGAGGTCAACCTCTGCTAGACTCTCATCTGTGGATTGTGTATTGTCACCCAGAAGAAGTGATTCCGTCATAGACGCTATTTTTTCTTTTTTATGCCTTGTATATGTCTTTTCATCAATAGGCTTATCTGTCTGGGACCAGTCGTGTGTTTCTAGAATCTCCACCAACCTATCCTTTCCAATCTTTTCCATATACTCATTCTTCCCCTCATCTAAGAAATTGACAAACTCAAAACCATGAGAGATTACTTCATCTTCAATACTTTCCACATTCAGCTTCTGTTCTGGTAGACCAAACGTCACCACTACTAAGAAGACATCATTATCTTCCACCAGGTCTTTAATTTGAGCAAAAAGATCGAGAAGCAGAGCAATTGTTTCCTCACCAGCCGAGACGTCTACCGTGAAAATCAACCCATCAAGGGCTTCGCGAAGTTCGGTGAATTCTGGTGACTTGAATTCCTTCAAGAATAACTGTAGCAGAGATACCGGAGACATCTGAGAGTCTCGTGAGTCCGGGTACTCTTCAATAAGCAAGTTTACATTCAGTGAGAAGTATTTTGTTTTGAGATCGAGGTTATAAATGAGCCCACTGTGGGAATTCAGCTGAACCGTGCTGGTATCCAAATCTTTTGATATGTGTTGAGCAATCCTGATCTTCCCCGTATGTGGGGACCCGAGTAGCAAAACGTTGTTGGACTTCATGATACAAAGACGGTATAAAATCCAAGAAGTGCCTAGGTACGTAAAAGATTGTATGGGGTGGGGCCCAGCAGCAATTGCAGTCGCGGCGCGGTTGTATGGCCTATTCGCGTTATTGCATCAGTTACCATTTCTTATTACGAAGTAAGGGGAACAATTTATGTGTTTTGATGAAACTTTATTGCAACCTTAACTATAAGGTGTGGAGTTGTTAAAGAAACAGCAGCTGAATTATGGACGCTATCAACCATTGTAAGGGCATGAACTTGCTAATAGTCTTCCACGTGACAGCGATGTTGTAAGAAAGCAGGGAGTGGACAAATGGGTACAGTAGAAGCATTGGGGAAAATTAGAGTTTTTCTACAGACGAATTGAAAGATTCTTGGAATGAGAAAGATGTAAAAAGTTTATTAGCTAATTTCTGGATAAAAAGAGCACCAGAAGAGAGTAAATGCATGGGCGTTATTTCTCTGCCATACTCAACTCGTTGCTCGTGGGAGCGCTGCTGAGTCCTATGTGTACTTTGCTTTTGATGAAGAGCTATCTTTTGAATGAAATGGACCGGTTCCGAACCGGGCAACACTCTTATCTCGATGCGCGAGTAGGGTGTTCTACGGGTTTCTGGCTACACTACGGGGATTGTCATCAAAATCCAAGTGGAGCGTGGACTGTTCCCGAGAATATTACAAGCTTATATCAAGGTTTTTCTGCACATTAGGAGTAGAAATTGCTCACACACCCATATGTGATTTTGTTTATTGCTTCACCTGTTGCAACCATTTCCCGCACCGTAGAAGCGGAAGCCTGAAGCAGCGTGAGAAGTATGGTTGTCCAAATAGTATCTTCAGAGAGAGGTACAAGAAAGAAAACGGAGCAACCAAGCAAATTTAGGAAGACAGCGACAATGTTTCTGACTTGAACTAATAGATATTCACACAAAAATCTTTGACCGTCTACAATTCTTGCCCATACCTTCTTGACCCGCCACACGGACCCGCACCAGCGTGTTTCCGACCTGCGCCTAGCAACATGTTCCGGAATCCGCACCAAGGTGTAGATCCCAACATAAGATCCAATCTCTAAGCCTGCCAGGCCAAAAATACATAACTGTAATACTGCTGCAACAAAAGGTTATACATTCCTTCTGCTACCAAAAAATGGCTCCCACCCAGGTGAATGGCAGTGCTAGTGGCCCCAACGCTGAGTCTAGCAGTTTCGACTCGCTACAACTCGAGAACCTTCTAATCCGAGACGCAGATGCGTTCCAGACGTCTCTCAGCTCCGAGGACTATTTGGATAGTTTGGCGCCCATCATTACGGATGCGTTGCGGGCCAACGCCCTTGCGGATTTCATCACAAAACTCAACAATATCGTTAAGGGCAAAGATACGGAATTGAGTGAGATGTCTCTCAGCTCGGCAAATGATATCAACGCTTGCATAGACAGCATCGACCAGGTGAGTGAACAATCGGACGGGCTCCGAGGAAACTTGAAGCAGGTCAACGACTTTCTTAACAAAAGTGTATTCGAGCTCATCGCGAAGAAAAAAACTCTAATAAAAACCCGCGAGACCTCCAACAAAATTAATGACACCATTATTGTATTGAATATCTGTATTCAAGTGCTTGAGATCACGAATAAAATCCACGACTGGATCAAACAGCACCGGTATTTCAGCGCGCTCAAGCTCATCGAGGAGCTCACATCTATCCACTTGCCCAAGGTAAAGGACTTTTCGTTCTCCGTAAAGATTCACGACCTGATCCCTCACTTGACCTCCATGATCAAGGACGAATCTTTTGACACCGCATGCAAATGGCTTTCGACTCAAATAGAGCGCAAAATCGAGCCCATCAGCGATGCTGTTTTTGCTAACCTTGAGGCACTCAACCTGAACTGGGAAGCCGTGCGGGCCGACCGGAACTCTATCGCGTTATTACCTCATCGCCTCAACTCAGCAGTCGAGCTTTCCATGAGAGACCCCGTGTTGAACATGAGCATCTTCGATCTGCCCGAGCTTGCAATCAACTTGGGCCCGATATACGACTGCATCTTGGTCTACCAGTCTCTTGGCGAGCTCCCCAGCCTCTGCGCTGCTTACCATAAGGAATGGATGAAGAAGTATCAGCGTATCATTTATCCAATAACACTTTCGCTGAATGCAAAGGAGAATCTGGCCCTTCAACAGGAACTGGCCGTTTCTTTCAATAGCACTGATGCGCTCGAAGCTTACCTCCAAAAAATCGCTGCTTTCTTCACTGTCGACAAACAGCTCAATACGAAGACTAAATTCGAGCTCCGTTCGAATGACACTGCAGATGAGTTGTGGGAATCTTTTTCCATTAAGCTCAAGCCTGTTCTCTTGCAGCATCTCGAACGCCGCAAGTGGAGCCTAGAGGATTTGAATGACTTGGCTGACTATAAAGATGTGCTAGGCAGCTTCCTCCAAGTGATGGAAAACAGCCAGTACCGCACCACTGATCTCCACGAGATTTTGATGATCATCTTAAAGCAGTACTTTGGCCCTATATTGATCCAGCACTTCCGCATTGAGTTCAACGAATCGATGCAATCCGACCACTTCATGCCGCTTGTGGTCACGGAGAAGGAAGACTACGATAATGTCATGAAAATCTGTTGGTACAAAAAAGACGCCAGTTTTGCTCCACGTAATTTTAAAAAAGTGCCCATTTCCTTCCCCTTCAGTGAAGACTACGTTCATTATTGCTTGGGAATGCGGACGCTTCTCCAGGATGTTCTCGACTTCACTACTAAGCACTACAACTCCGATTTCCCTGAACTCAACCATATTATTGTTAATGAGATTTTCGAGAGGGTTCTTGGCGATGAGCCTGGTGTCGGCATTTGTAGCGACATCAAGGCATTTATTGAGAAGAACCAGAATAACAAGGAGATTATTGCACAGACTTATACAAACTTGGAGTACTATTTGTTCAGTTTATACGAGATCGGCAAAGTGATTGACCGGCGATTGCGGGCCCACAACGGCATTGGCATTATCAATATTGACACCAATTCCACCTTCAAGCTTAAGGCCATTGAATTGTTTGCCAGGGTAAGAAAGTTTTCTGAAAATGCGATTTTCAAGATGGTGGACCAGAAAGTAAGCGAGCTTCTTGATATGGTCGAATATGACAATTGGCTACCAGCACAAGAGAACCATGATCCAAACTTCTTCATCCTTGACTTTTCCTTGTTTTTGGAGAACTTATTCAATTCCATCTTTTCCAACTTGCCTTCATCATTTCGCACGCTCGGTCTCTTCAGAAGCTACGACTTCATTTCCGAGTATTTCTTGAACTTACTCAATGATGCGCCGCTGTACAACAAAACGGCCATAGCAAATTTCGATTTGGATGTCAAACACCTCGAGAAATCTATGCAAAATTTGGTAGGGTCCCAGGGTCCCTCCGAAGAAGAAGGGGGTTCTGTTGCGTTACAGTCTACATTCGCTGAGCTCAGACAGAGTATTGATCTATTGTTGCTTGATGACCACGAAGAGTTCATCAAAAACCCTACCTTCCGCATGCGCCGCTTTGACAGACTCAAGTACGAGTCTGCGGTTAAGTTGATCAATAAATTGAAGACGGACGAAGTGCTTGACGACAATGAGTCGATTAATAACATTAGCAACGGGCGCAACGGGGGTCTCACAAGGGACGCGTCGATTCTTAGTGGGGCCAATTTTGCCAAATGGAGCAAGTTCCGCAAGAATGAGGACTAGCTGCTCCAGAATCGAAGTTTCAGAAGCCAGTTCTTCTTGCTAGCGGCCTCCATTTCTTTTCTGGCTTCGTTTAGGGCTTCTTGCATATCTTCCTCAAGAATCTTTGATCTTTGCAAGAGTTCAGACTCCACATGTTCATACTCAAGCGCAGACCAAAGGGCCTGGAGTGCCATGTACGTTGCAGATGCCAATAAAAAGGTGTGTAGAAGAGGGTATTTAAACTCGCTGAGCTTTGGTTTTGTGCGCGGCGGATTCTGCCCGTCGAAATTCTCGCTGAATCTGACGCTGTAATACCGGCCCGAAGGACGCAGTATACCTGAAAGCCGGGACCTTTGTGCTGTTCGTGCAAGACTCATCATGTCTATTAAGACTTCAGTGGAGGTTTATCTACTGTGTGATGAATAGTTCTTAGCTATTCCTAGTAATGTGGTGCACGGGTGCAAGAGTACTCCGGCCGCGCGGTGGGTTGAATGTTGGCAGCCCTCAAGCTCCTCCATACACCTTACTATAACCAGTGGCAAGTCTAGATAGTAAGGCCAATTTCTACCACAACGCCCGTAAATGTTCAGAAATAACTACGATAACGACTCTGTGACGTATTCTCCTACTGGCCGTCTTTTCCAGGTAGAATATGCTTTGGAGGCCATCAAACAAGGGAGTGCCGCAGTCGGAATCGCCTCCGCCAACCATGTCGTCTTAGTTGCCTTGAAGAGAAATGCAGAGGACCTCGGAAGCTACCAGAAAAAGATCATTAAAGTCGACGATCACATGGGTATTGCTTTGGCCGGTTTGGCCCCAGATGCGCGTGTGTTATCCAACTATTTGAGAAAGCTCGCCATGAACTCAAAACTTGTTTTCAACAGACCCTTGGCAACAAGCAAAGCGGCATTGTCCATTGCAGATAAGGCACAGGAAAACACACAACTGTACGGGTCTAGGCCGTACGGAGTTGGATTGCTTGTCTCTGGCTGGGACGAAACTGGTGCCCATTTATATGAGTTTCAACCATCAGGATCTGTTTTAGAATATTACGGTGCAGCCATTGGCGCTAGATCACAAGCGGCAAGGACATATTTGGAGCGGAACTTGGATATAATTCGCAAATGCGAAGATATAGAGGGTCTCGTTGTACACGGCTTAAACGCATTGCGGGATACGTTGTCCCAAGACATGGAGTTGACTTTGCGTAATACCTCCGTAAGTGTTGTTGGCAAAGACCAAGAATTCGTGATCTATGAGGATGAAGATGTGCAGCGCTGGTTGGATAAACTTGACTCCACGTCGAATGCTAGAAATGATGATGATGACGATGACAATAATGACGACGCTGAACAGGAGGGCAAGGACCCGGATGTGGTCACCGAAGAAAAGGTGAAGCCATCGGCAGCCGAGTCCGAAGATGCCGAATCTGTGGATAAAATGGAAACTGACTAATTGCAAATACACGATGATCATGCACTAGGCGTGGGGTTAAGGCTATTTACAGAGACCCCACATCTACTTCTTCGCCTCCTTCATCTGTTGCTGTTTTTGGGCAACTTTTCGTATGCTAGCCATGCAAATGCTTTGGAGATGATTCACGTCCTCGGTCATCTTCAGTATATCGTGTAGGACTTGCTTGTCTCTAATGTCTGTGATTCTGTCTCTCAACGACTCAATCACACTTACTATAGCGGCTATCTCGGACTCTTCCATCAATTCTCCGAATTGAGCAACTGCGTTTTCTGCATCTGTACAAAGAATGTCCATATTTGTGGCATGAGACACGTAGTTTTTGTATTCTGCATCCTTCTTGGCGTTGGCTTCACTATTGGCAAGGATCTCCTGTATTTCCAGGTCAGAAAATCCAGTTTGTCCGGACACTTGGATCGACACCGTGTTAGGTTTCCCGTAATTAGGCGAGTCTTCAGGATAAGGCGTTTTGTCTGCCGCAGATACATTGATGATACCGTCAGCATCAATCTCAAAAGATACCACAATCTGGGGAGTTCCCTTCGGACCAAACGGAATGTTTCCAAGCTTGAACTCACCAATTAACTTGTTGTCCTTCACAAGTGGTCTTTCACCCTGATACACACGTACCTCAACGCCCGTTTGCCCATCGACTGCTGTAGAAAATGCCTGTTCCTTTTTCACGGGCACAGCTGTGTTCCTTGGTATGAGGGGACTGAATATACCTCCGTACGTCTCAATTCCCAATGTTAAGGGAGTGACATCCAAAAGCACAACATCTCTCAATTGTCCAGATAAAACCGCACCTTGGATTGCAGCACCCAAAGCGACAGCTTCGTCTGGATTGATTGCCGTGTTGGGCTTTTTCCCAAAAAGCTGCTCAACAGTCTTTCTGATTTTTGGCATTCGCGTCATTCCACCCACCATGATTATCTCGTCGATCTCCTTGGCCGAAAGCTCTGAATCACGGAGACATCTTTTGACGGGATCAATTGTCTTGTTGATCAAGTGGAGTGTCATGTCGTCTAGCTCGTCTTCGGTCAACTTCATGCGGATGTGGTGATCTTTTGTGATAAAGGGAAGATTGATCTCCGCCTCTTCAACATGAGACAACTCTATCTTGCATTTTTCGGCTGCCTCACGAATTCGCTGAACCGCAAGGCGGTCTTGCAGAAGGTCGACCCCTGTATCGGCCTTGAAGCGGCCGATTATGTGCTTCAAAAGAAGTATATCAAAATCTTCCCCACCCAAATGCGTATTTCCATTTGTGGCTCTCACCTCAAAGACACAATCATCGATATCTAGAATGGAAATATCGAATGTGCCGCCTCCGAAGTCGAATACTGCAACAGTTCCATCGGACTTTTTCTTGTCTATTCCGTAAGCCAAGGCAGCCGCTGTTGGTTCATTGATCACTCTCAAAACCTCAAGGCCGGCCAATTTACCAGCGTCTTTAGTCGATTGTCTTTGCAGATCATTAAAGTATGCTGGCACGGTAACTACAGCATGTTTAATTTCACCCAGCACATGCGACTGCGCCACCTGCCTCATTTTCTGTAGAATAATACTACCAATCTCTGACGGAGAGAATTTTTTGTGGACCGAGGTTTCTACCCAGGCATCGCCATTTTCATGTTTAGTTATTGCATACGGAACGTTGCCAACATCTCTCTGCACTTCTTCATCATCGAACTTCCTGCCTATTAATCTTTTGGTGGCAAAGAATGTATTACGAGGATTAACTAGCGCTTGTCTCTTTGCGGCTAGACCAACAAGTGTTTGATTATCTTTCGAGATGGCGACTATAGAAGGTGTAGTTCGCTTGCCTTCTTCGTTCTCTAAAATCCTTGCTTCCTTGCCCTCCATCAATGCGACAGCAGAGTTCGTTGTACCAAGGTCGATTCCTATAACATGATGTTTGAAGCGAGACAGTAGAAGGTTCAGCGATTTGACGGCACGTTTCGATAAAGTTTTCGATGAGCCAAACATTCTATGGAGATATGCCAGTGTGCAGATTTGGAATCGTGATACTTTCAGTATTCATCATCGCACAAGGATCCCGATTTGCGGAGCGCATCACGTGCGTTACTGATAACAGTCTAGAGTCTAGACCAGTGCGAAGACATCACTCTTACATAAACATAATGAGATTTGGTGGATGATTTAGCTGGGGGGTATTGTGAGTAGTTTGATAAGGGTTCTCAAAATCTTGCAGCTCTTTATTTTCAGGGATCTGCGTTTCGTTGTCTGGATTCGGGAAAAGTTGATGGCTGCAAGCGATCGGTTCTTAAATACTTAACTTGATAATCATTGTGCGCCATCACCGTCTATTCTTTTTAACGTATGGCGCATTTGCAGATCGTTGATACAAAAAGATGAACTTCACTAATTCTGAAGCGGTGTTAAGCCAAGACGGAGTTTCTCTCTTGACGCATGCATTACAGGGAACAAGTACATCCCAGCGTAGGTCAAGCCGTCTGTAGCTAATAACCACGAGAGATACTTGTAAAGTGAAGGGCCGTAAGAAGCATATGCCATTCGAGTTAAACTTGAAGGTAGCACCAGTGTTGTTTCAACATTGTCGAACGGAAGCACCACGAGGAATGTGTCGCCATTTGCAGTTATCTCCATATGTCCCAACACAGCGCCGAAATAGATTCCTGACTCGTTGTAAAAGATGTCACCCTGTGAATAACCCAGATCTGCGATTGGATCTTCATATGCGAAACGAGTATGCTCATGGAATGGTGGAGTAGGAATGTCGCAGTGTTCTAGAAGCTGGGCAGTCGCGTAGAAGAAAAGATGAAAGTCACTTTTTCCGAGAAGCGGACGAAAGTCCGTAATACTCACACGTTTGTGCTCGGAAACAGAGACTAAAATGGTTCTGAGGAAGCGAAGCTTAATCATGCTGACGCTAATAGGCACATTTACCCAATCCTGGTCTATATAGGCGTCGGGTAGATCCACGAAGTTGTCATCTGTATCAAAGCTTCGTTGAAGAATGCTTCTCACATCAATAGCAGCGGCAGACTGGGAAATTGTTGAGGTCGGAAGACGACTTAGGTCTTCAAACTCGTAGAAGGAGTATGTGGCAGCATCAAAATTGATCAGAATAAAGAGGGGTCCGGCCCTCACGAATAGAGGAGTTACGACCACATCGTGTCGTTCCATGATTACACCATCAACTTCGAGCGTAAATCTACCAAATATTTCTTCGTCAAGAACCTTTGCCACAATTGCCAAATAAAGCTGGGGCGACTCGCGACCGACGCCTCGGTATATACGATTGATGTTGTAGCCCACACCGGCACGCGAGTGTTTCATGTCAAGTATCAAGAGTGTACGCCGAATTACTTCCCCAAGGCAATGGCGCAATGAGGCTACCAGCCTCAATATAAGCTTGTTTGATGTCGACGGAAAATGGGAACGAATATGTTTTCGGATAACTTTCAACTTAAGCGCGCGATAACGTGCCATTTCTGGGAATTGAATGAAGCATCTGGAGATCTCGAAGTAGCACTTCTCAACCGACTTTGTTTCTTCCGGGTCTACTTTGCGAAAGAATCTCACAGCGTGTAGGAAGTTCTGAACCTGTAGGAGTCGCCGGAGCCACGATACTCTTCCAATGGAAAAAGTGACAGAACGGCCAGGAAACGGGCGTACGCTACGCCTTACGTCCAGCATTGCCGCCTTAAACTCAATAATAAGTGGCAAGAAATAGCTTGGATTCGATGCAAATTTGCGTACTGCCTGGATCATCACTGCTCCTCGCTTCTGTGTCAAGTCCTCGTGTTCGTCAGCGGTCATTTGACGATTTGTGGGGTAAATCACTTCCAATTCTCGTAGAAATCGCCGGAGTTTGCACAAACAGGTCCAGAAAGATGCTCTGGTTATGGAAGTAGAAATTTGCCACTCATACGCTTCCAAAATATAGTGGAAGTTAGCGTCCACAACAAATTGGAAACGGCGCAGAGTGTCCAAGAGTTGGCGCACCTCTGAACTGGTTTGACACAAAGCTACATATCCATCAAAAGTCACATACTGCAAAATCTCGTCCACGAGCTCTGACGGTAGCCTCCACCACATGAGACCAATTTTTGTTTTCCGGGGGCTGCTTCGGACGGTTCAATTGCCCAAATCGAGCAAAATTTGCAAAATTTGCCAGTTTAGCGAGTGCGGTGGTATGTAGTAATTAGAGGCGGATTGCGCCGTGCGCACCGTGTAAATACATAGTGGGATATCAAAAGTTTGGCAGATGGAAGAGCAGCGAGAACAATGAATCGGTACAAGAAAACGCGGTGTGTGGAATTGGCAGGTCAGCACGAGTGTTTTCCTCATGGAATTGGAAGCCCAGAAAAGAAGACGTCAAAAATTGAGTATTGTTCGGAAGGATGTAGAATATTGGTGGATATTCTGGACGTCAGGAAGAAGGGTTGCATCACTCGTATACTTATATTCTCAGCCCTAGTTGATCATAAGCTGCTGCCAGATGAGCTATTGGCACTTCCGTAGTGGTTAACCCTGGGTCACATATGCAAAAGACAGATATCCAAATTCCAGCATATTCTTATAAACTTTTTAAATTGCTCAACAATAATTCAATCAAGAATGAAGACTAATATACTTGCCTTCTTGTGTAACTGAAATCGTAATCAATCGAAGATGAATCTAGGGCACCCGCAGAATTGCATGCAGCCACAGCTGGTGGGCCTTGCAGATCAACTTTGGTGCGACCCAGACTTCCAAAGTGCCAACGGGCAATATCTTAAAAATGGGAAAGCGGAAGTCAAACTCAGTGAATGGCAACAAAAACAAAAAATACCGGGTAAGTGGATTCATCGACCCGAATACAAGTGGGATATACGCCACGTGTAATCGAGGCAGAGAGCTTGGGTGTAGAAAGGAATTGACCAACCTCTTGACGGAGCAAATTGAAAAGTTATACCCCGACTGGGAGAAAAATCTTGACGCCGAAGAAATTGAGAATGATGTTGAAAAGGTCCAGGGTAAAGAAACTCAGTCTCTATCCGTAGAGGAGCAGATCAAGCAAGAGTTGGATCTGATGAAATCTGGAGGCAAGAAGAAATCTGCTCACCCATTACTTTATCCTATGGAACTTGGGTGTGAGTGTCTAGTCTTTGTAAAAGTCCGCAAACCAGCCCTGCCCGTTGAGCTAGTACACTCTTTATGCGAAGAAGCGTCGGCGTCAAAACAAAAAAATACACGATTTACCCAGAAATTAACCCCGGTTACCTTTTCTGTTTCCGCGTCGATGGAGGAGCTCACTAAACTAGCTGAAAGAGTGTTGAAACCTCATTTTCACGGCGAAAATCAGACACCAATCAAGTTCGCAATTCAAGTTACAAGAAGAAACTTTAATAGTCTTGAGAAAGATGACATAATCAAAAGAGTGGCTGCAATTGTGGGTAAGGATATTAGCCATAAGGTCGACTTGAAAGACTTCGACAAGCTTATCATGGTTGAGTGCTACAAGAACAATATTGGAATGAGTGTGGTGACGGATTTCAGGAAGTATGAGAAATTCAATTTGCAACAGATCTTCGAAAAGGATATGGGTGAGTCAACCATGTCGAGGGTTAAGGCTTAGGTGTGGTTGTGGTCGATCTGCAGGCGCCACAATCGTCCCAGAAACGGAACAAAGTCACATGAAAAGTATTACAATGTACATACTTTCGTGAACATGGATTCGCAAACGAAAGCGAGAGGCGAAGATCCTGCTTCGTGCGATTCGGTCACGGAATAGGCAAAACGCAAAAACTCAGATTTCGCGGATTTTATCAGCTTGAATCTTTTAGACAGTGGTAGCTATTCATCCGAGACGATGACAGGCGTAGGATTCTCGCCTACAGATATGTCAGTAAATATTGTGAGCTCGTTCACCAGATCTACACACCTGAAAGCTACTACGCAGATCTAGACCTACCCGGGCGTTCATAAGGTGTTTAGATTATGCGTTGTCTCTTTAAAGAATCTGCCATAGTCGCTTCCCAACATCACAATATATCTTCAAAAAGACTATATTTTTCATAGAGTTCAAAACAAACCCCATTCAACGTATCGGTCTAACTAGACCGCTTCTGACGATGGAGTACTGGAAAAGATCACGGAGGATCATACGGGTCTAGAACATGAGCCTCTCCACGTACTCTGCTGGGGCGTGCCAGCTCAACCAGTCAGCTTCCTTGTTTGGAATGAGTCCCATCTTGTTTAATTTCCACAATCCAATCAACATGTTTGCTAGCTGGCACAAGATGAAGACAACTTTAGGTAGAAGGATTTGCCGACTGTTGGTCGAGGTTACATATGGTGAGAATGAGGGATTTGTCTCGGTAAAAATTGCTTTCAATGGGCCCCATAATAACATCAAGGTCATTGTTATCGGGATGATTTGCAAGGAGTTTCCTGTCATATAACTCATGATCAAGTTCATAGGTATGTTTTTCGCAGGCATGGTGGCAATTTCCCACGCTTTCTTTACTTTGATCTGATCCAATTCCTGAGGAGACGGCTTTTTCAAGGGTTTTATTTCATGCCTTTTCTTCGTGTTAGACGAGTTGTGGTCGGATCCAGGCGGCAGGGGGATCTCTCCTTCCATAGGGGAAATTATATAAGGACGAAGGAGTTCGTCATACAGCATTTTTAAGGACGAACGGGCAGAAATTAGGAGCTTGAAGAGATAGTGTAATTGAAAAGAATGTAATTACCTATTAAAACGCCTTTATGGACCACTTCCTATGATTATAAGGCGTCAGTCAATGGTATATAATAATCCTATTCGTAGTGAGCCTCAAGGCTCGATCGTCACATGTACAGAACATTGATGAGTGCGCACGGGCTTGGTCGTGTTTAATTCTATAGGACATGGCGCGATAAGACAAAGACAGATGTTTCAGATCAAAGAGTACACCAGTAGCTGCATACATATAAAAAAAGGCGAATGAATATGAAGCACGTGCAATAGTTTGATTTAACAAAACTCTCTCTCATCTTTGTTTGGGTTGGTCTTCAGGTGCTTCCAATGAATTGTGAACTCACGTGACTTGCCTCCGCACCGCCTGTGTCGGCAACTTACGGCACAATATAGTCGTCCCGATCGACTATCTAAATATGCAAAAATACTATCACCCGACATGAACTCTACACAAAATCTTGTGAAAAATCCGCTCAATAAGATCATCGGTCTCTCAATAGTCCTTTCAATGGGATTCCTTTTGGTCGTGCTCGCTGGTATCTCGGGCAATTGGTTCCCAATAGTAGACGGACTCATATTTGCAGTGGCATATCTTCCGGTGATAATTACCCGAGTTATGTTCAATCTGAGCGACTATGACTTCAACTTTGATCCACATATGGCTTCGCAGACTCTGGCACTACAAGAGTTTGGTAAATTTGCAACTGGAGGTCTCATAGTGACGGCTCTATATCTCCCGATATTGTTGCACCATTCTCACTACCTCACAACAACAGCTATAGTGCTAACGCTTTTTGGAGGCATCTTAATCTACGGAACTGTCTACACATTCAGCCAAGCCTTTGAAGATCACGAAGAGAGCGAAGGTGAATTAGGTGCTGGGGTAATTTGAACAAGCTAATTAGTGTAGCCCTACGATCTGTTCTCATATCTTAGTATGAGGTTGCTGAATGGGTTTAAACAAATAAACTATATCAGTTTGGTTCCAGAGTAAATTTCAGTCATATTTACATAGGTTGATGCATAGTGTCATGCCAAAAGGAATCGTGGGTTCTGCGAGGAAACATGTGAAAACCTTGAAATTAAAGTGCAATCGAGGGGCAGCCTATCACTTGGAAAGTAATTTCCCGCACTATGTGGGAGGGCAAAGGTGAGGATTACTGGAAAATTGCGGATTAGGGTATCTTTCTTCGTTTCCGGCTTAATATTATCTGGTAATGGCAATTTGTCCTTTGCGAAAAAGGATTTCCAGTCATCAGTGGTCCCCAAAATAGATGGAATCTCAGAATATATCGCATTCTTCCGAGATCAAATGTATGGGACACTTTTAGAAAAAAAGCAACCGAAGTCATGATCATATCAGTTTTGTCTCCTTCGTTCTACAGAATTGACAATCACAATGTTTACTCCAATTACTTGAGAGGAAGGATGTCCTAACGGCGGTCTTGAAAAAACGAAGGAGAGCAAGTTCCGAAGTACGCGTTACTGGCGGCCATAGTCGTGACAATTCAGCCCCTGGTTAGTAAATCCCTTTCTAGAAATTTCAAATGGACGCAATGCATATAGTATGTTACTAATATTTGCTGGATGCTGAGGAACTACCGAAGGCTCAAGATGACTAATCAAAATGTCGTACGAATTCATCTTCCGTTCGAATCATAGTACTTGCTCGAACTACAAGGAAACGAAAAAGCAAAACTTGCTCCAGGGGCCAATGGCAATGAAGCTTTCTCCATTCATATTGGCACGACTCGAACTATCTCCTCTACAACATGTTTCGAAGGCTTGGCAACAGAACACTCTGCAAAAAATCTAATTCCATATTAATTTTTTTTTAACTAATAAAACAAATCAAAACGAAGAATCTCGACCAATACCGTGCTTTTCCTTTTCCTTTTCCTTTCTTTCTTTTACAACGTCGAGAACTTGATATATTTCGGCGATCGTCTTCTCTAATAGTAGTTACTGTGATTAAAAGAACTGATGCCGCAGCCTTTTTCTGGCCTTGCAGCGTGTCCGCCAATGCCCATGAGGTGTACGGGTGTTCTCACGCCCTGATAGTGACCTTCTCTTTTGTTTCTCCATGTTCCACCACTTCCGCTTTCGAATCTATTGCAAGCTAATATCATGTCCCCCACACTGGATCCTATGGTAGCTGCCGAACATCAAATCGCCTTAGAACATCAACTTCGTGAAAAGGTCATAAATGAAGAGTTCAAAATTTGGAAAAAAACCGTGCCTCTACTTTACAACACCATTTACACTCATTCCTTAAAATGGCCTCTGTTGACAATCGACTTCAGCCCGAAATACACTGTATCGGACGACAAAAACTCTATTTTTGTGCAATTTGTCACAGGAACAAACACTTCACTGAGAGAGCAGGACAAGGTTTCGATACAATCGCTCAGATTACCATCAACTTTAGCGCCGGATTTCTCCTCTTTTGCAGTAGGTGACAGTATCCCAATTCCGCTCAAAAACAATGATTCCGGTGACTTGAGTGTTGTTCGAATGTGGGATCATGCTGGAGAAGTGAACAGAGCAAAATTCCTGCCGAATGGTGAGCAATTTATTACATTTGATAACAAAGGCGTAGTTCATTTATACCACAATGCACAAGACACACCTGTTGACTTCAATTACCACACAAATGAAGGGTACTGTCTTGAATGGACCTCAGAAAATGAATTCTTGTCCGGTGCTAACGATTGTCAGATTGCGTTGTGGAAAGCTTCGTCCCCAGACTCCCCAATTCGGAAATTCAACACCCACAGTGCGGTCATAAACGATTTATCATACAGTAAACCCACAGGTGTGCTCTTTGGCTCAGTTGCTGACGACTTCTTGACGCAAATACACGATCTTCGAGCTCACGAGGAGTCTCCTGCCATTAAAATTACCGAACGCCACCTTCAAAACGCCATTCAATTCCACCCAGATATCAACTACCTTTTTGCCACGGGAGGTAAGGACAATGTAGTAAATATCTACGATGCCAGGTCACCAAATGGTCCTTTGAGGCAATTGTATGGCCACAACGACCACGTATTTGGATTGAGGTGGGATACTTTCGACCCGTTACTGTTGTACTCATGGGGCTTGGATAAGCGTGTGATTTCATGGGATTTGAACTACATGGCTGAAGATTATTCACCACCGCTTGCTGATCCTCAGGAACCAAGAAAGAAATCCAAGCATTCCGACGATCCGTGCTTACACTTTGTTCATGCTGGCCACACAAACAGGGTAGACGATTTCTCAGTACACCCAAGCATACCGCAACTTTTTTCAACCGTGGGCGACGATACACTTCTTGAAATATATCAGCCCAAGACGATTAGTGAAGGAGATGCAGAAGAGGATGAAGAAGAGGATGAAGAAGATGTGGATATAGATGAAGCTCAAGAAAAGAAGGATGAGGATGACATCGATAATGACATCGATGATGACTCTGGTAAAAATGCTGAAGGTTTAAACAAAGAAGATGGTGATGAGGACGATGATAATCTGCTGGATGCAGCCAGAGCTGCGCAAGAAAATCGCCGCCCAAGTGCGACTGGACAAAGTGGTCATATGGGAATCAATTCTCAATTGCCAGCAGAAGAAGAGAACTCGAACAGTGATGTTGACATGGCCAATTGAACCGCGAGGGCTAACTGTATTGATCTTTTCCCTTCCCTTTATGACGTAAGTATCGTGAACTGGCCATGGATATCGATCAAGAGGTGTGGGTGTATGATTTCTTTCGCTCCTTCTGCAACTGCTGAAGCTTTACGTGTACGATTGGAGAATTAATTATTGCTTTTTGGATTGAAGTTTCAGAACTTTTGTATGATACCTAGTGATTTATGTAATACATTGGTTAGAAAATGGGGCCACCTTTACTGAGCAGCCGGGACCTATTTAGCTGCGTGACTTGATAATTAAGGCTTTCTACCGCTGTTATTGGCTTTAAGTTCATATCGGTATATTCATATGCTTTACTTACCCAGTCACTGACGGCTGTCAACCGGAAATGAGTACAGTCACATTGGGTGAAAAAACACAATGTCCGAATAAGCAATACAAACCAAAATATAGTCCCCAAGAAGAGTCCGATTTTCAGAACTTTTATCAACTACATTGGATCACTCTTGTCTGCGAAGACACTCATTTGTTAATTTTGTTTTATAGGACCACTCGGTGCTCGCTCGCTTTTCTCCGCGCTTCAAACATAGACTACGCGTTCTTCACCTACCGCATCCATCAACATAATTGATTGAATCTGGATTCAAAACCGTGACAAGACAACTCCAAACAAGCTCATCCAAACTTTTCCAAATTTAGTGCACCAAGCTTTCATCGCTTTTTTTTCGATGGACTTTACTGAAAACGAGTACGAGGCGCTAAAGAGAAAGTCCAAGTCGCCTTCTTTGCTTGGAGAAAATGACAACAAAAAGCCTCGAACTGATCCAGATGAAGTAGTGAAACTGGAGGACATTGCTAAGCAATACAAAAAGTTTTCAACGGCCCCGAAATTTAACCTTAACTCGGAAGAGCTCTTCTGCATATGCCGGAAACCCGATGTAGAGGGTGAATTGATGATATCGTGTGACGGGTGTGAAGAGTGGTTCCATGCCAAGTGCATGAAGATTGACCCAAAATGCACGCCACTCCTAGATAAATTCTACTGCAGATTCTGTGAGTGGAAGGAAGAGGGCGTGACTAAATGGAACCGAAAGTGCCGCATGCCAGGATGTTTAAACCCTATCCGGAAGATGGAAAAATCAAAGTATTGTTCAGATGAATGTGGCGAGAAGTTCTTGCGGATGAAGTTGACCAGCTCTCAAGCATTGAGTCTTGGAGAGGTGAGCTTTGTGGTCAACTATTGTGGATCACAGAAGGACTTGGAATCGTTGGGTTCGCAGTTTCCGGAACTCCCCGAAGTTCTTCTGCTTGATTTGAAAAAGCTACCTGAGAACGTGCAAAAGATCCTTAAATACAATGAAGAAAAACAGATGGAAGTCAAGGAACGATACGAACAGAGCCAGGCCAAGGCTAAGTATTTACTTCGGATCAAAGAAATGATATCCGTGATCAACGAGAAAGTGCAGGCCTTAGAGGGTGTACCTGAGCTGAGCGAGAATACTACAAAGCTGAGGAAAAAGAGAAGCAAATCAAAGAGGGTCGATCTATGTTGTTTTCAGCATGACCTCCACAAAGACCTATTCAAAAAAGTGGATGAAGAAGCAGTGAACACAACCGATGTCCGTGAGTACTATAAGACGGATATTGAGGATGCGGTAAAGAGCTACGCTCTCAAGTCGGGAAAAAAAGTGGATGTTGAATCGGATGCTGGGTCCGAGACGGTCGAGGGATCAAAGATCCAACTTGAAACCCAGAAAATGTGCTTACAAGACCGGAAAAAGTGCCTTCGTCACAACGGGTGGGTAAATCTTTTAAGCGATCGCGCGTGGAAACGCCTGATAGAACTACAGGCAGCTCTTGATAAGCTCCAAAGGGAAAAGAGCGAAGCTCTCCGCAATTACAGTGTTTCAGTTTACGAGAAGAAGACATGATTATATTGAGGGCTCTGCTATCTATACAGCGCGCTGGTGAAATTAAAAAGAATCTTTTATGGTTGCTAGGGAAAACAAGCCCTGGGGGGACGCTCAGCTGCTTGTACGAGTGAAGACAAAACAGCGCTGTACGTCATCCCAGCCTCCAGTATAGCTTTCATCCTCCTCGTACTCGCGGGAGAGTTTTGCGGGAGACACAATCAATTTCGGAGCGTCGCTAATCTTGAACACGGCATTGTGCCATGGCATGGGAATATGCAATAAGCGATCTTCTTCATCCTGATTATGAGAGCCGGTGGAACAGATGGCTGGGTCCAACAACCTAATACCAAACTTGGGCCCGGAGTTGGGATGGGCGTGAATAGAGAAACGAAGGTGGAAGGGGAAAATCAACTCTACCAAGTTCGAGTAAGCGTCATTTCTTTTGATCATCTCATATGACACAAAGGAAATTAACTTCTTGAACCTTTTTCCCGACATCTTCTGTGCAGCATCGGTCTGACTGAGGTCTTCTGACATGAACTTGTTGAATCCCCGGTAGAGGAACAACCGTGGGTGGCCTGCGGTTTTGATCTGCTCTCTAAGAAGATCATTATCATCATCGCATCCAAGGGCCAATATCTTCCTGTTGACGTCTGTCTCCTCGTCCACTTTTGTCTCCAAATGATGGTCGATCTTGACATCCTCCAACACCTCGGCAATATTCTTCTTTGAGGTTGATTCGAAGCAGTCGTTAAGGCCCTTAAAGAAGATTCCACTAAAACCTTCGGGCTTGATCCGCTCGTATAACTGAACAAGCTGCGCGTTATACGTGTCGACAACATTGTCATCCACGCCTATACAGTCACTGAATACATGACCGTCGCTGACGATATAAAACTTCATTCCTGGAGCATAAACCTTGTTAACTCTCTGGACAAAATCAATGATTCTGCGAATCGCGAGTTCTTCGCCCATATCTGGCTCCCCGCTTTGCGCCTTATCCCTGTTCTGAGTCTTACAAGGAAATGCTGGGAGAACCGCCTCAATTGGTCTTTGTCTCGACGTAAAGAACTCTACATTCTCGATGAACTGGTCGCGCCCCTCCTCCCAACGGTCGACTCTTGCTGAGTTTCTAATTGTGTTTTCAAACACTTTGGTGAAGTCGACGGCCAGCTGCCTGTACTTTTCGGGCACTTTTTGGTTGAAAGCAATGTCTCCGTTTTCGAGAATTGTTTTCAAAAACCAGACCTCGTACTCATTGGGGACAAAAACTTCGGTTGCAATCCCGACAAAAGTGTTGCCACTTGGTTTCTCAAAGAACATCAAGTGGGTAGATCTTCTCACATCGAGCCCAGTGAGACTGTCAAGAGTCTTGTTGGACCAGCACTCAGCCATTTTCAAATAGCTCCAGGCCTGCTCGAGAGTCGTGTCCGCGGCATGTTGCTGCCTGCAATTGATGAAGGCGTCATTGTCACGACAGTAAACAAAGTGTACCCTCTCATATAGGGTCTTGTCTTTCACGGTCATGATGGGAACCGGCTAGAAGTAAAAGAAAACTGTCCGCTTCAATGCTTTCCGCTTCTTATAACATCTTTTTGTGTTTTCTGCCATAAACCGTAACTCTTACCACATTGACGTGGAAAGTGGAGGAGTTATGGGTTCATGCAAACTCATGGCGGCCCCTGATGGAATCCCATATCTAATTATAGGGAGCAGAACAATTTTGGCGTGCGATTATTGCGTATCTCGCTTAAAAGGTTTACATTAGCAGGCTCCCGATCTTGTGGGGAAGGTCGTGATCTGTAAAGTGTCCTAAGTGAAGATTTATCCCTAAATAGAAAACTCAACTTTCCCTGTGCTAGTAGCTTTTGGGGTTGATTTTTTAGGCAGTCCGAACTCCTTCATGATCAGGTCTAGACCAACCAAAGAAGTTTGCCGAGACACCTGGGTAGATGTTACTGGAGTTGTGAAGGATGTTACTGTTTCAGGAGTGTGGCATTTCTCCCCATGTAGAGCATGCTTGAGATCTTCAAATGAACGTTTGGACGAGAGATGTGCGCTTGAAAGTCTCAGCCTAAGAGGAAGATTAGATGAAGAAGTTGTTCGTGAGAAGGTGTTTTTTGGCGACGATTTTCTGCTTACCCGACTTGACGATGTCTGTGACTGTTGAAGCTTCGTAACTGCTTCCTGGAGTTTCTGAAGAGAGTTGGATGAAAATGCTGGTTTTAGGGTAGGTGTTGCGACGCAAATAAAGGGGTGCTGCAAAGCACTTCCAGCCGTTATGCGCTCGGCGGGATCGAGTTTAAAGCACTGCGAAATGAAATCTTTTGCAGCAATGGGGATATCTGACCAATACTCATCAGGCTCAAAGACATAATCAGCCTTTGCAATCAACTCTTTGGTTTCATTATCCGTATCGCAGTCAAATGGCATATACCCACATAACATGAAGTATGTCAAGACTCCAACAGCCCATAAATCAACGGGGAAGTTGTGGCCAACTTTAGACAACACCTCCGGTGCGAGGTAACTCAAAGTACCCTCCACGGTTTGGACTTTCTCGTTTGGCTGAAGCACCACAGCTTGCCCAAAGTCAGCAAGAAGCAACAGACTGATTTTCGAATTTCTTGAAGCGAACAAAATGTTTTCAGCCTTGACATCCCGATGTACTATCCTGTTGTTATGTAAGTGTCGTATTGCAGATAGCAAAACGGAGAGGATCTTGCTTGTCTCATGCACACTGAGCTTGCCTTCCGGGGCCGAAGTTATTCTCTCATAAAGTTCACCCCCGGCAGCTAGATTGGTGACAAGATAAAAGTATTCCGTAGTCTCAAAGTAATCAACCATCAGAAGTATGTTTGGATGGTCTCGCAGGATGCTTTTGAGTGCCTGAAACTCTCTTTGTAACATCAGCTTGTTTTCATAAACGTGTTTTTTATTGAATCTCTTGGCTGCAAAATGCAGCCCCGTGATTGTGTTTTTACACTCGTAGACATTAGCATATGAGCCTGTTCCCAAGAGCTTCTGTGAAAGAATGTACGGGCATGGCAAATTATGCGAGTTCAGCTGTGGGGTGTCAAGATGTGAAGCCTTGATTTGGGGCCACACTTCTTGCTTCATGTAGTATAAGACGATGTAGGAATTTGAAATTTTGGATCAAGCGGTCAAAGAACACATTTCAGTTTTGGTCAATGGGGCCGTGGGGGGGTTCGCCTTTTATTCTTTTTTCGCAAGATCTGTAAATACCGGCATATGTCCTGCTGCATTTACGACGCGAATTCGGGCGTGTCGGAAGGCTCAAAACCTGCACTTCGGAAAAACTGGAGACTTCAATTTAAACCCCTCCAGATCGTACCACTTTTGTGCTAAGAACATAGGCTTAAGTGCACGAGAAGGAGCCTGTTACATAGAGAGCTTTCCTTGGGTGTTTTCATTTCTGGTGATATTCACCAAACCTTTTGCAAACATGGTGTGGAATCATATGCCTTGAACATATTTTACGTCAATTGAACCGCGCTTGCAAGCTCGACGACCGTCGGAAGCCAACAGAGTCAACCTGACAAGGAGAATAAGTAAGCCATTTCGATAGGGAATTTTGATGAGAAAGGTAAAGCATACTTAATAAATAGGGGTCTTGTTTCTAATTTAATTTGCGGAGTAAGTTTGAGGGCGTACTCTCTAATAGTGTAATTTACGGAGCGAGAAATTATCGAGGGCCTTTCGTGGTCGCACCGAACTCCCCGCCCACCAAACTTCATGTGTCGCGCACGTGAGCTTGAATCGAATGTCTCACGTGACAGGCATCGCATCCCAATTTTTAATATCTTAACTTCTACCTCCAACTCTATCAACAGCAATGGACGGGTCCAATTTAAGCATTAGTGCTTTGAAGAGCAAGGTTTCCTCAAAACTTTCGTCTGAAAAAAGCTCAGAAGGTCCCAAAAAAAGTGGCAAAGAGGAGAAAGTCTTCTCTTCGAAGGCCGTCAAGAAAGACAAAGGAAAGTCCAAGCTGAAAGAGAATATCTCTGTGAAATTGGGGAAAAAGGAGAAAAAGGATCCCCCAACGAAGGATGATCAGAAAGCGAAGAATGTGAAGAAAGAGAAGAAGCCAACACAATCAACCAAAGTGACCACGGATACTGATTCGCTTCTTGCTTTGGGAGCTACAGAGGAAGATTTGAAGTTGGTAGCAGACCTTGATGACGACACTGAAAACATAGAGATCTCTTCCAGTGCGAAGCCTGACAATGCGCTCAAGTCCGATGTTTCAAATTTCATGAGTGACCTTGGTTTGTCCGGAGTGACCGAAAAGGTCGAAAGAAAGAGTTCTCAGAAAGTCGGCAAAGAAGGGTCGAGTAAATCCGAGAAGAAGAAGTCCGAACTGAAATTGGAAAAGAGCGACAGCAGGAAATCCGAAGCAAAAGTTCAGAGAGAAGAAAAGAAGAAATCAAGAAAGAATAAAGATCTTCCTGTTGAAACTGAGGAGAAGCCCCACGAGTCAACTGTCGTTGTCTCAGAAATGACAAATAAAAAGAAGGAGGAGCGCCCGAAATCTGATAGACAAGACGATTTCCGCTCAGTAAATCCAGAGAAACTCCGTATGGAGTGCAGACTCGACTGGTATAACATCGAGAAAACCCCCGTTGAAGAGTCGGAGAAGTTGGATCGTTTTGCATTGGAAAGACTCACTGATAAAGCCAAGGCTTTTGTCGATGCTGAAAACAAGGCTTATCTTGGAGAGTTTACGGCAAACAATTCGCAAAAGAGATTCTTATCGCAGATTCTTTCCGATGGTACCTTGAACGATAAAATCTCAGCATTGACCTTGTTGATCCAAGAAGCTCCTTTTCACAACTTGAAGGCGTTTGATACATTATTGTATTACTGTGAGAAAAAGTCGAGAACAGCATCCATGCAAGCAATAGACGCTTTGAAAGATTTGTTTCTCAATGGTCTTTTGCCAGACAGAAAACTCTTGTCCTTCGCTAAACAACCACTCAATAAGAACTTGGACGAAAAGACTTTGGCATTATACTACTTCGAGGATCATTTGAAGAAAAGCTATTTTAAGTTCATTCAGGTACTTGAGTATTTGAGTCACGACCCAATCTTGCATGTGAGAATGAACGTGGTGCTGCACATTTTTGATCTTTTGAAAGCTAAGCCCGAACAAGAAGCTAACTTGCTTCGGCTTGGTGTAAACAAACTTGGAGATATTGAAAATAAAGTGTCAGCAAAAACCTCGTTCCAGGTTTTGCAATTGGAGGAAGCTCATCCGGCAATGAAGAAGATTATTACCGATGCTGTTACAGATATGGTTCTTCAAAAGAAAAATGATTACCATTCTCAGTACTACACGATCTTGACGCTCAACCAGACCATCTTGCTGAAAACAGATATTGACTTGGCTAACTCATTGGTGAAGACATACTTTTCTCTTTTTGAAAAGATTCTTATTGAAGCTGACCCAGCCTTGAAAGAAAATGTTGAAGACAAAGTTCTTGGCAAAAGTGAGAACGGTAGAAAGAATAATAGAAAAGGCTTCAAGAAGGGTAAAAAGGGTGGAAAATCCGTCAAGGTTGCTGAAAAAACAGAGGAAGAAGTGATTGAGGAACGTAGCGCCAAGATGTTTTCTGCCCTTCTTACCGGATTGAACCGTGCCTTTCCTTTCGCTGAGTTACCTTCTGAAATTTATTCGAGCCATTTGAACACTCTTTACAAAATCACCCACTCCACCAACTTTAACACATCGGTTCAAGCTTTGGTCTTGGTACATCAGATCGTCACACAGCAAGACTTGGATACTTCACGGTACTATCGTACACTCTACGAATCTTTGTTGGACCCTAGATTAGTCAACTCTTCGAAACAAGGTATTTACTTGAACTTGTTATTCAAGTCGTTGAAACATGATATTCAAAACATCCCAAGAGTTTTGGCATTTGTTAAAAGAATTCTCCAGATTTGTTGCCACTGGATCAACGTTGGTGCAATCACCGGAATGATCTTTCTTCTCATGGAATTGAGCAAAACGCATCCTCAAATCTTGGAATTGATGGAGGCAGAGGCCGCCCGGCCAGAAAGTCACACGGTTGTCGCAACAGATGATGAGAAAAATCCACAAGACTACGATCCAAAGAAAAGAGACCCCGAATATGCAAATGCCCAAAAGTCTTGTATGTGGGAGATGGCACTGTTTGTGAATCACTACCACCCATCAGTGTCTATATATGCGACTTCTCTTATCGAAGGTAAGCCCCAACCAAAACCTGACTTGGGTCTTTTCTCGTTGGCTCATTTCTTGGACAGATTTGTCTACAAGAATGCCAAGCAAAAAACCAACTTGAAGGGTTCATCGATCATGCAACCTTTGGGTGGAGGTCACCTGGGGCTGCTTTTGGTGAAAGCCACAGGAGTTCAATCTTCTGAGATGCCTGTGAATACTATTGACTGGCTCTCGAAAAAGGCTGAGCTGGTAAGGCCCGACGAAAAGTTCTTCTATGAGTATTTCGTACGGAATGAGAATAAGATTCGCACTCAGAAGACTAAAGAAATCAACGGTGACGAGGATGAGGAATTGGAAGAGGATCAAGTTTGGGACGCCTTGATTCAACTGAAACCGGAGGTTGAAGGATTGGATGAAGACGATTTCTCTGACTTTGATGAAGATGTTTTCGATGACATGAGTGACGCTGAATCTGACGAAGCAGTTGCTGACGCTAACGCAAATCTGATTGAGGACGATTTGGAAGAGTTCGAAGAACTACAAGATGAAGGTGAAGATGATGGAGCTGAAGAATCTGGTGATGGAGCTTCTGATGATGAAGCTTCACTTGGTGAATCGCAAAATGAAGACGATGAGATAAGTGATGGTGAGTTGGAGGGCACCAACGGAGACAATGAAGAAGTGTCTAAGGAGAGTAAGAAAAGAAAGCTGGAAAATGATGACAGGAAGAAGAAGAAAGCAAAGTTGCGGGGCTTGCCCACTTTTGCTTCTGCCGAAGACTATGCCGAGTACTTACTGTCAGATGATGACATGTGAAAAAATGTCGAGTTATCAAAAATAAATGGCCTTGAAGTTGAGCGGTGCTCTTCGGTTTCTACTACACGTAATAAATACACGTCGCGACCTTAACATTTTACCTCTAACGCAAGGCGTGTGCCATCCACCCGCATTAATTAGCCACGATCATTCAGTAAGGCGTGGTGCCGCTTTACTTTTCAGTTGAAGCTTGCTGCGCTCCCAAGGCTAAGTGTGTATATGCAGTAAATGTCTCATTTGCAATACGAAAACCGTTTGCTCGGGGTTCGGATTTTATTAGCTCCTGTTCATGCACAACTAAAGCCGAAGATAGTGTGCACGGTATGGCATCAGGTATTTTTCTTCAGAAAGAGGAGTTGCCCGCTAACATTTGCAATGGAGAAGGAACTAGCTATGAAATAAATGCAAAAGATTTTAGCAACCTTCCCACGTTCCACCCCCGTTTGGGTTTTGAAAGGTGATGTAAATATCGAATATAACTTCACTTCTTGGCACAACCAATCGCGGTGCGTTGCACTCGCCACAACCTCATAGAAGTTAACTCCACGTGCGCCCAGTGACGCCGGAGTCGCAACTGAGATAATGCGGTGGTATGTACGTCACTCGAAAAATTTTAGTTACCCAGTTTGCGATTCGTTTGACACGCCTCTCAGAATCCGAGGCGGATATCTAGAAACTTCCTCTTTTCCAAAAGCACACCTCGTATTTCACTCTGAGTATTAGAAAGAGGAAGCAGAGGTCAAAGAATCTTTCTTTTAAGGGTATTTAGTTGTGTTTTCCGAAAGTTGGCCTTTTTGGATCATGTATGTTTTTTTTTTTTTTTCCCCCTTCTTTTTCCCCTTGCCCTGGGCGCCGTTTCTTTTTAAATTCTCCACTTCCCATTTTTCCTGCGGAAAGCCTCGTTTGCCCCATGCTCCTGCGCACAAAGCTCACAACCGTCATTAGTTTGCATGCACAGAAAAGAGATGCGTTAGAAGGGAGAGAGTCCCAGGGGGCTCCTCGATGTGAATTTTTTACTGGTGATTGCCAATATCTTTCCAATATAAAGAAGTTTCTTCTCAGTATACATCTTCCTCTTTTACTTCAAAATAATCTGTCAATACCCTGAGCAAGCTGAACTGAATTGTTACCAAATCTGGTCTCGCTTCCGTCGAATCGACTTCTCCACCACAAGAGATTATATACACCATGTACACTATAGTGGATGGCATTGCCACCATGAACTCGGCTTTCGACATTCTTGTTATTGGTCTGCGTGGTATAGGTAAAACGAGGTTGCTTCGAAAATACGTGATGGGAACACCCGATGAACCCGGCTTTGAGCTGTCGGAGTGTCTCGTTTACAAGTCTGTTGAAATACCGAAATGTAATGACATGACGGTGGGCTCCAACAAAAAAGGTTCTGAATCAACTTTTAATAAGCATATCTCGATTTTGGATAGCTCTGCAGGGCCTGACACGCTCTTGACTCAAAACTCGTACCAGGTGAACAATGCGCAAACAATGGTGTTTGCGTTTTCCGCCAGTAGTTCAGAGTCTTTTGAGTCGCTTGAATACACTATAAATTGCATTGAGTCCGTTAGGGACAATCTTCCGCCTTGCATTATAGTTAGCCTCAAGCAAGATCGAGATCATATGACCCAAGTTCTGGTGAGCCAGGGAGAGGAACTCGCCAAGAGTTGTGGTGCCTTGAGGTTTGAAGAAGTGACAGTGTACGATGACCTGCCGGTTGATGATGTTTTTGCCCCTTTGGTGAGTGTTCTACTCGACTACGATAGACAAGCTGCTATTGTTGGTAACACAGGAAATGGAAAGTTGCTTTCTCCAAAGCACAGCATGTCACATGATGAGACCGCTGAGCTCCCGACGAGAACATCCTCCTCTAGCTTGCGCAGCAGCGGGACTAAAGTTGAGGATAACACATCAGAGCCTTCAACGGAAAGTCAGGAAGCGGGTGAAAAACTATCCCAAACCAAACTGATGGTTGGCACGAACTCGAGCCTATTAACTCGTGACAGTCAGCACCTACCGAAACAAGACAAGGTTAAGGCTAAATCTGGATGTTGCATCATAGTGTAAGCGCTGGCGCGTTATACCCAAAACTTTATAGACTACTTATATTTAAATACAACGACACTCGTTAATTACTTCATTCTATTCCTCGTGGCACGAAGTCGTCCTATACTGGGGCGTCGTCAGCAATGTGAGAGAAGCCACGGAACTGTTCTTGCATCTCGGAGGTCAAGACCGTGTCCACCGGCGTCAATCTTGGAGTTTCCGACGTGAACTCTTGGTCAAAGTTTGAGTAGTCATGTTCACTAGTCACCTCCGGAAGATAGGGTGGCTCGACGCGCATGTTCAAAACATCATCAAAGTTGACATCCTGGAAGTAAGGATGTTCCATGATTTCCAAGGCGTCTCGTTCGCTACTTCCGAGTCGATGTTCTGGATCTTTCGTCAACAAAGCCTGCAAAATAAGCACAGTTTGACGTGGCATACTGATTGGATACCTGACGTCATCATGCTCAATAGCATTGAATACATCATCTTCGTCATCACCTTTGAAAGGACTCTGGCATAGCAACATCTGGAACATCAACACTCCAAAGGCCCACCAATCAACAGATCGATCGTACTGTTTGCCTCCGATGATCTCGGGTGCCATGAACTCGGGCGTACCGCAGAAAGTACCTGTGGTGCTCTTGTACCACATGTCCTCTTTACACAAACCGTAGTCTGCGATCTTGATATGACCCTTTGTAGTCAAGAGAATGTTGTCCAATTTCAAATCTCTGTACACAATCCCATTTTCATGGAAGTATTTCAATGCCAACAAAACTTCACAGGCATAGAATTTTGCTCTCTTTGCTGAGAACCTGTTTTTCTGGATGTGCCACATCAAATCTCCACCAGATACGTACTCCATGACAAAATAGATCCGATTCTCTGTCTGAAAGCAGCAGTGCAAGTTCAAAAGGAAAGGATGCATTTCCTTGTTTGCTGTCAAGAACACTCTCTTTTCGGACTTGACACTGTCTGCCTCTTCATTCTCAACAATGAAATCCTTTTTCAACACCTTGATTGCACAAAGCTTGGAAGTCTGACGTGATTCTGCCAACATCACTTTACCAAAATTACCCTTACCCAACACCGCCAAGAACTGGAAGTCATCGAGGCCAATCTTTCTTCTCTTTCTCTTATGCTTACTTCCACGGGCCTCGCGCAGTTGACCATCGAGCAGTTGTTTTTCAGGCAAGTTTATTTCCGCCACAGCATTCGAAGGTATCGTATCGTTGTAATTGAAGTTTTCAAATGGACCGACTCCATTTTGCAGCACTTCGAAGGGATTCGGGGCACTGGTTTGCGTCGTCGACATACCGTCGGAGATGGAACCAACTTGAATATCATCTGGCATATCGGAAACGAAAGTATGGTCGTAATGAGATTGGCGCTGAGCCTCGCTTTCCTGTTCCATCTTTCTGTCTTCTGTCTTAGAGGAACGCCTGCCTTCTTTTCTGACATAAGGCGACTCGACTGTCTCTTGCACGTGCCTATTGGTGTGCGTTGGCAATTTGTACTTAGTCTCCATATCTTCGGGCTCAACCATATCTTGGCCCGCATGAGGCAAACCTTGCAATTTGTGATACGGATGAGAGTGCGCAGACGAAACATACGTATCGTTGGACTTATCGTGTTGAGGAGAGTACTGCGACGTGCTTGGGGTAGTTTGCAGGGATGACGTCTTTGGATAACTCACAAGTTTAGGTGGCACCTGCGGAGCAACGGCCTCCTGCGGCTTGTACGCTGCCTTTGTTGGGTTGGTAGACTTGATTGTAGTCAATATCTTGTTAGCCATTTCCATCGACATCCCACAGAAGTCAGGTACCAAATGCGTACATTGCGTGTGACACATGACACCACATTCGGAACACTTCCTGACATTTTTCTTGCCCCAAGGTAGAATGTACCCACAGTGGCAGCACCATTTGGTACCACGGTTCAGGTTTGGCTCAAACCGGTGAGGAATACGGTGGTTGAACTTGGCCTCGTCTTCGAAAGTCGTTCCCGATTTGGAAATACACTTGGTCACAACCTTCTGGTAGCACTTCTTATGGCACAAGAAGCGACAATCTTGACATTGAAAGCCTGTGTACCGCAAAAACTCTCCACAGAATGCACAGCACATAATGTTATAGAACTGCTTCTGGACAAACTGGTGACCGTGTTGCTCAAATACCTCCTCTTTCTTCTGCCGAATAGCTCCGTGACGACCAAGCGCTCCCATGAACGCAGATCTTCCCACGCCTGTGTCTTTTTCAAAAGTAAGGTTAAGCAAGATTTGCCCTACCGGCTCAAGGTTAACCCATGCTGAAACCAGAGTAGTTTTAGGAGAGTCTGCAGATGATTTGTCCTTCTCATTTGCACTCTTGAGCTCACTTATGGCGGAACTATTCAGAGCATGAGAGTTGCTCAGAGGAGGAAAAGGTGGCCGGTTTGTTGCGTAATCATTCATGCTGGAGGCAGGAATCCACCCGTCATTGCCCATCTCATTGGCCACTTTCTTCTTCCGTACTTCCTCCGCGATATCGGAAAGCAAGATCCAAGTCAATGCAACCGGTGTACGATGCGCCCCTGCCTTATCATAAACCGTGATCTCCATTTCATGTGCCTTCTCCACTTGTAGGGAAAAGTCGTCGTTGAACTTCCCGTTGCGAGACCACGCAGTCTTGGCCCTCTCGACATCGTCAATTTTAATGGAAACGAGGGACTCGGATTTCTTGTTGAATATGGGCAGCGCGATGTGATCCACGTCTCTGATACACGTCACCTGAATATTAAGACAGCCAGTCAAGGGTTTTCTCGCGTACTTGGGAGTGTTCATGATCTCCAAGTCCCGGTTCACCTCCTCCACATCCACAAACATGCCCTGGTATTTTTTCAACGATCTGTTTAAGATCTGAATGCGCTGATCTGACTCCAATTTGCCGCCTTCAGCAGCACTCGACGATGATTTGTCGCCGTCCATCAAGTACAAGTGAGAGATCTTTTCGTTTGCTGCGCGGTACTGGTTCTCGACCTGGAGCTTAAACTGAAGCTGCTGGAGCATATACTGTATCTTGTGTCCCAAAGATGGACAATCGTACTTAATCAAGTCAAATCTCAGGTACAAGGGCGCCATTTGAGATGTGATTCTCGGTTTCCGTGTCGAAGCTTGCTGTTTTGCCGGAGACGCGACAGCCGATGCCGCCGTCGCCTCTGCATTAAGCTTGATTTGGAGCTTATCAAACGTCTCTTGAAGATAGTCTATGTTCGACTGTGTCTCTCTGATTTGAGTATTGCATCGCTGAATAACTTCCTGGTTTGATGTGTTGCGCTTGACCGCCTGAAAGCCTTGGATGAGCTTGATCTCGCGGTCTATTTTTCCCCGGATGTCCCCAAGGACTTTTTCTTTCGGTTGCAGCATTTTTTTTTTTTTTTTTTTTTACCGTCCGAGCAATAAGTTGTTAGCTAGCAAGAGGAATTCACTTAACAGCCTGGCAGCAAATATCTTGCCAAATCTTGTTCCAGCAGCCGGATACCAGTCGCAGATTTCCTATTGTCAGCGTGGCTTTATTTTTGCCGGTATTAGAATCAGTCAGGTGAGGTATTCCTGGATCCGGTGGACGAGATCAGTTTCAGTAAATGATAGTTTGTCGGTTAGGCCGAGTCAGGCTTTATTTTCTGTCCTAGCCTATGATCTCGCTTATAAAAAGTCTTCTAATCGATAGTCAATACTTTATACCAAAGCGACTCTTCTTCGACCAATGTGTGCTTTTTCGGCCGGGTTGTCGACATGCTAGGAGTCTGTGTTGACGAGTTGCCGCATGCGGGCAACGGGCTTGATCAGTGGTGTCACGTGACCGGATGCTTTTTTTTTTTTTTTTTCTTTTTTATCTTTAGCGTTTCGCGACCCAACGGCTGCGAAAGTGAGAATCATAACCGCCATATGTACTTGGAAACGAGAGAGGAAAACTTTAACAAGCAACAGTTCATCCATAGCAGACTATACAGTAAAATGGAGATCATTCATTATATATCTATCTCAAGGATAGCCAGAAAAAGACCAGGAGGGATAAGATCTTCGGGCAGCTTTATAACTTAATGTTGTTTGGCTTCATTAACGGCCGGATCGTAATTGACGATCCATCAAATGTACACCTTAACCAGGTCTACTACATCAATATTCTTTTCGTTGTTCACACATTTAGTCTGAATGACCAGCCAGCTTGACATCTAGAATAGCCTCCCTGCCCTTGGCAAGCCAAGAAGCGATAAAAGTACCGTAATCTCGGCGACAACAATCACCATCTTTAAATTTAAAATCAATTCACTTGCTATTGCAACGGCAGTTACAGTCTGGCACCGGGCATATATAATGTTTACTAAACCACTCCTCGGCATGATGTGCGTGATAGCCGTGACTGCAACTCAAACAAAAGCTAAACTTGTTGTTGAACTCCTCGTGAAAAGAATTAGGGCTGCCAGCGTTAGTTCCCGCGTCAATAATTTGCGGGATAGGACCGCCCAACGTCAAAAGGCAAATGGCACAACGAGGCAATTGCGAACCACAATGCGGGCACAGGTTGAAGTAACTGTCAGGACCCTTGAGACTCAACCTGTGGTTGAACTGCTTCATTAGGATGGACGCGTTAGTCGCATTCTTGACATTTTTAGATGTTGCGGACGCCATGTTTCTCTTGCACAGCTTGCACTGTAGATAAACTTGTCTTGGGGCAGGTTTGATTGTAACTACATCACTTGATGTGCGTGAGGATTTGGTTCGAGCCACGTCAAACTTAGCCCTGTGCTTGAAGAAGCCCCAAGAGTTGAGCAATTCGCGGTAGCTGTCGATCCAATGGTCCACCCTTTGATCCTTGAAATACCTAGGAACGGCAAACTGGCCTATCAACGCTGCCGTTTGCACATCTGAAGTTCGATCGACATAAGACTGCAAGAGGTCAATACCCCGAGGTGTCAAACCAGTCAAAATCAAGCCCTCCAATTCTCCTCGAGCTACAACCGAGTCTGCCACACGATTGAGATAGACATTCAAGTCTTTGTCGGGTAGAAATCTGATTGCTATGCCCAATCTTTCACGTAAAGGTAAACTGTGCTCATCCAAGACATCCCACCAATCATTGTCTGCGATAAAAGCAAAGATTGCTCGCAAGTAGGGGTCGTCAAGCTCCAGCGAAAGCTTTCTGCACTGATCATTCCATGGCAGATTCACGCTTGAGTCCTTGTACGCCATGTATCCAGCAACCGCAGTGGACATAAGCTGAAGACGTTCCTTCTTCGAAGCCGAAAGAATCTCGATCGCCCGCGAAACGTCTCCATGAAACACAGCCCATCCTGCAGCTTTCTCGACCTCGTCTTGATTCACAAGATAGTTGATTTTCTCTTCGAGCTCGTGGGTGGTGAGATACCACCCACTAACAATAAGCGAGAGTTTCCGCTGCATTGGCAGCTCACTCATGTTAAACACACTGATACCAGCAGATTTCTCACCCTTGCTGGCGACGATTGCCGTTACAGCGTTATCAAACATTTCCTCGGAAACTGGGCGATTCTGTCTGCCTCGATTTTGGCCTCGGAGCTCTTCTACGCCTTTCCACATGGCAAGTACCCCAACATAGCCCAAGTCGATGCCTTCCTTTACCATGGTACCCTTTTCAAGCGACTTTTTCGCGAGGGTGATCCATTTCCATGTGTTTCTCAACAGTAGTGAAGCACCAGACCCCTCCGTTCGCTCTAACACGTGGAAGTTTTTTTCGCTGTCGACAGCATACCCGCATTCAACACGTTGTCTGATGGTACAACAGATGTCATTTTTCAAGACATCCGAAAGATCAAGGATTCGCTGTAGCGGTATGTATGCATCCTCATCTTCGGATCGCTTCTGTGGTCTTTGCAGCCTTTCAGCATAAACACCCAGAGATCCATTCTGCCTCCCACCGAAAGCCGGGTCCGTACTCTCCTCGTCGCCTATAGTTGACAATGCCTCCTCAGAAAAATTTGCATGAGCCTTAATCTCGCCGACAGCATGTTGCTGGTTACTAGAAGCAATCTGGCCCAGCAGTTTCAGGGCGGGCTGATGGTCCAAAAAGCGAGTATGAGTGCCTTCGGGCCCTGCCACACTGAATTCGTTGCATGAGTTGAAATTGAGAGCTTCCACACTCTCGACCACGGGCATGCGGAACACCAGACCCTTTTCTCGCATGCACACAAAGTTTGTCGACGTGTGCAGTGAAGTGTCGGGCGAGTAATCAAACGAAATCACACGGGGCAAGTCTGTCTTGCAGTCCATCACCAACGCCACGAAAGGCAGGTCTTCACTCGGGTTATAAAGGCAGGCGCTCTGTTGCTTGAGTCCGTGGACGGTTTCGGACGATGACAGGAACGACGCCGGTGCCAAAGTTGTGTTCTTCGGAACTACCCCTGTGTTCCAGCGGCGTATCACATCTCCGTTGAATACCGCGGCAAACTCGCCTCGACGAATCGTCGAATACCGGAAACATGGTACCGAACTGCGCCTCAGTGGGTCACTCATCAATTTTGGAAAGTGTAGTGCTGGCAGTTCGGAGGCTACTGCTCCTTTCCCTGTTGAGAGCAACTTGCGCCGATCCCAGATCGACACCAGGCCATCCTCACTCAAGGATGCAAACATGTGCGGGTCGAACGTGTCCTGAGCAAGTTTAGCCGTGCTTTTCGTGGCTACCAGGAAGACCGGCGTGTGCAGCAGGTCGCGGAGATCGAATTCCCTCAAAAGCTTGTATCCACCCGCCATAAGTAGCATTCCAGAGGGGTCACTGGGGTTGAAAAGTGTAGCCAACGTCGCCTCATTGGCAAGGTACCCCATCTGTGGTCGGATCGCCGCAACAGTATCATAATCTATACTGTCGCTGAAAACCAGCACGTGCTTTGCTAGGTCCCAAACCTGTAACGAGCTGTCCTGTCGAGACTTGTCGAAACTGGCGGCAATTAGCAGCTGGTCGTTGAAACTAAGCGAGTTACATGGACGGTTATGTTTAGACTTGAGCTGGATACTGGCGCCGCTGCTTCTACAGATGTCAAAGATGTGGGCGTTTCCGTCCATGGTACCTACGCCTGTCCAGCCCACACGGGCACACAGATACGCCATGCATTGGATATGTTCGACACCGGTGTGTGAATAAACCTTCAAAAGCTCATTCGACTCTATGCCCTGCTCCTTATGGTGTGTCTGGTATAACGTAACCTCGTCTCCTAACGGATTGACTGCCAAAAACTGCTGCTCATAACCATTGTCCCAGTCTAACGCACGCACAATGGTTCCAGACATCAGAAGTCGTATTTGGGAGTTTTGGGGTCGTTCTTAAAGATGCCTAGTTAAAGGAAGAAAATTGTACTTACTTTCACTTGCAGCTGCCTTCTATTCGATCACCAGGCGAACTCCCCCAGCCTACTTCGCACATGCGCGTTGGGAGCCCTGCTGGAGACTAGAGGAAGACACCTATTGAAGGTGGTGGATAAGGACAAATGCGGTTTATGGAGGTACTAAAGTTTTTGAAGCTTTCGGAGTGCCTGTGTTTTAGGTTTGTTTTTTTTTCGTTTTTCGGCTTTTTTTATTTTCTCGGGGACTTTCTACTTGGGCCAATAAGGGCCCTTGACATTCCTGAAGGCTAAAAAGTGGAATTCATCCGAAGGTGTTGCTGGTTAAGGACATCAAAATTCATGAAGTCCAAAATCAGTCTTTCATAACGACGAAGCTTTTGAGGATAAGATGTTTTGAAGTTCAGTTATGGGGAGTAACTTTTTGTTTATTTTTTTTCATCCTTATAATAACCAAATAGTCGGACTTCCCTCCCCTTACCGCGACGCATGAACCTCTTCGTTAGCAGCTGAGAATACATGTGAAAATCAATCAGAATAGACACTGAAATAAACGAAACGAAATATTTATGAGTATTAAATACGTAAAATGCATTATGTTTGAGCGCCTTACGATGCCCGCTCGCCAATAAACTTGTATGCCACCGACTTACGCACGTTGTTGGCCTCTTCCTCCTGCTTGACCACGCAAGACACCACGTCGATCAAGCTTTTGAATCCACTCTTTGACCCCTTGATTCTAAGCAAGTGGAGAGACGACGAATTTACAAGATCAATGATCTCGATTTTAAACACTAACTTGCGTCCCCTCACATATCTGGACGGGATGATGCCGCTGATGAGTGAAAACTCCTCATCAAAATCCACATTGACCACAGACCCTTCAATTTGCTTCAATTGGATCTGATTCTTGATGATTCTCATGAGCTCTGCCGACAGGAGGCCGGTGTCCAATATATACACGTTGCGTCCATTGGACTTCTTGTCCTGCTCGCCCTCAATTTCATATCTCGGTCCGGATTTCGACAAAGACATGAAGAACCGTTTGAACCAGCCTGCGCTACTTTGCTTAGGCGTAGAGGGCTGGTCAAACTGTTTGTTGTTTGACACAGCTGTGATTTTCGAGAATCGGTCGTGTCCCTTGATCCTCTCCTCCTTCACTTCCGGTGCCTTTGGCGCTGTTCTCTTTGGTTTCAAACTAAACCTCTTGACGGTTGTTTCAGACTCAGTTCTCACGGTGTAACTCCCATCATTCTCCTCCTCTTCCACCACAACATTATTATCCGGCTGCAACACAATGCTAGGAACTGACTTCCTTGTCGACTTAATGGTATTTTGACGACTAGGCTCAGTTCCACCAGAGTTGAGTCTTGCATGTACATCCATCGAACTGAAGATCTTTGTAGAAGCTCTCGATTTTCTCATAGATATCAAACTGTCCTGGTGCCCTGTTTTCAAATGTGCGCTGCTATCATTCGCATCGTGATCTCTTTCCGTGGAACCATTACTCTCAAGTCCGGATTGTTGCAAGCTGCTGAAGTTGGAAAAGGCATCAGATGACTCCCGGCGTAGTGGTCGTTCTTTTAACGTCGATGTATCTAAAACAGTGATATCGGCGTTGTGTGCATTGAATGAGGATGTCCGCGATTCATTCAACAGAAAGTTGTTTGTTGAAGGGTTGATGTTATCTGTTTGATACAATGTCTCGTAAGACCTGTACATTGAATTGATAGATTGCTTGATTTCATCATCAACAAGAGTCTCTTTAGATCCATCGTGGGGAGTAGCTCTCGTCCCATTTGAACCTTCCATCGTCACTTTGGTAGGATTTGAAACCGAAGACTCCGGTGCGCTAACTTGAGACCTCGCCTGATCGAATTGGTCCCCATGATAGAAGCCCTGGTCCATGTTTACCAAATCATCAGTAAGATTATAGTCTTCAGAGATTGTTGAGTCTTCAGATACCGCACTTTCCTCTATACTGATGGCATTCTGCTCCAATGTTGAGCTATGGATCGACTCGGTAAAGTCCATTGATCCAAGCGACACAAAATTATCCTCGTCATTGCTCAAACTCAAGTCATTTCCTGACTTGAACTGAGATAACTTGAGACCCAATCCTGGGAAATCTTTCGAGCTATACTGGGGGATTTTGCCGCGCCCGTGCTTTGTTGTGAGAGACTTCCGGGTGTTCTTCTTCTTCACCGTGCCAGAACTCATGGTATTTTGCATAATCATTGCGTTTGTGGTGTCTGTATTGGTTGCAAGGAGATCATTAAAGGAAATTCTCGAGAATCTCGGGTGAGGGATAAAAGATTGATTTCCCTTAGTCAGGAATGACATGTTAGCGTTGGCCTGATGGGCACTCTCACGTTCGAAATCATTTCCAGGCATAGCAGGCGACTTTTCACTGATAACATTGAGCGCAGGCCGCAAAGCTGTTCTTCGTTCTTCTGAATCCAAAAGCATAGACGATACCTTCCGTTCTCTTTGTGCTGATCTCCCACTATTTTGAGAGTTGGTGGGTACGTCATCATTTCCCTGAAGGTACCCTGCTAAATTTTTAGAGGTAGAAGTCTTAGTAACTGAGCTGGACCGAGAAAGTGATGAAGACGCACCTCCTGGCACGTTAATATTGATGCCTAATCTTTGCAACACTTTATTGTTTCGATCCCTGCCTGCTGTTGCTGCTGCTCTCCTTGAATTTGTTGAAAATGTTTTTGCTCTCAATAGAGCATTCGCTCCAAGCTTGGGATCGAGAGAGGAGGCGGGAGCAGGGAGAGACACGTTTCTTGAAGAGTTGATTTGCGAAATCTTTTGGGAAGCCTCTTTCAGCTTCTCGTGCAAGATCTTGGACTGCCTTTTCTTCTCCTCGTTGAATTCTGTAAACACGCTGGACGATCTCGGGGTGGCGTCTGGTTTATTATGAGCCGAGGAGCTCTTTAAATAGTCCAAATCTGAATCCTTCACTGCAGATAGATTCAAAGAAGCTTTGCTCAAACGACTGCTAAGAATTTTTGAGTTGCTTAGACTTTCGTGGCTGACTAAGCGCTTACCCTGGTCGATGCGAGAGCTCACTGTTTTGTTGGGTACTGACTTTTTCTCGAACATGTCCAGACAAATCCTTTGAAAGTTCAGTATCGAACCATCCTGATGGACATTCTCCTTCTCTGCTTCCAACTGCTCGACGACTTGAACATCGATAAATCCAGGCGTGAGCTTTCTTGTGATGGGCTTGTTCTCCTTCAGCTTCACATGATGTATCTGATTGCTCAGTGAGTTGCGGCTACGCAAAGGCCCTAGCGTAACATTCGATGCTGATCTTGAGATCACAGTGTTCTTGCGAGTTATTACCCTCTTTGCCGGGTTTGAGGCAATAAAAGAAGAATTTGTGATGTTTCCGAGCACCTTCTTTTTGCTATGGACTGAACTGGAAGAACCGGAACGCGGGGTGCTCTTTACTGACTTTGTCGCAGAAGTTGATTTCGGAAGCGTGTGTTTTGACTCAGAAGTCGTTAAGTCGGAGTCGTCGTCGATGTAATTGGTAGTGTTGGAATTGAAAGAGTGTGTGTCCCGATACTTCATTAGCAAAGAATAGAACATCTTTTCGGGGTTCTGGCTTGGAGCTAAGAGGCGGTGCAAGATCTGCTCTTCTGGGCAGTTATGAAAAAGAATGCATAAATTCCTCAAGATTTCCTTATCGATATCGTCTCTCGAAGAAACCGGCTTGAAACTCTCAGGCGAGACTAAGCCATTGTCTTTACCAGTGGATGGCGGGTCTGGGTACTTCCTCAACAAAGGGTGTGCAAGAATCTGCTGGATTGAGGCTCGGTCACGTGGATTCACCTGTAACATTCTAGAAATAAGGTCTTTGGCCTCCCACGAGATTACCTTGGGCATGATAAATTTACCATTCTGGACTTTCATGAGCAACTTGCGGATGTTTTCGTCGTCAAACGGTAGGTGGCCAGTGAGGAGGGCAAATAGTATAATACCACAAGACCAGATGTCGGAAGGGGCACCATGATAATTTTTTCCGGCGACAATTTCGGGAGATGCATAATGGGGTGACCCACAAGATGTTTCCAAGAGTTTCTTGTCGATCTCCAAGGCGGCCATGCCGAAATCGGCAATTTTGATGTTCTTGTTGAAATCAAGTAACAAGTTCTCGGGCTTCAAGTCTCGATGGCAGATGTTGAACTGGTGTAAGTAACCAATTCCTCGGATTATCTGCTTGAAGTAGCTGACGGCCTCGAACTCCAGCAACTTACCTCTTTTGATGAGGTAGTCGAACAACTCGCCGCCTTCTATGTACTCCAAAATGAGATAGAGATCATTTTTGTTCTCCCACACATCATACAATCCCATGATGTTGGGGTGAGAGATAAGTTTCATAATGATGATCTCACGCTCGATTCCGTAAGGGAGGCGGGTGGCATCATGGTTCTTGTACTTTGGATTTTCGAGCTTTTTGAAGTTCAGTTTGGGTACAATCTTCACAGCCGCCAACTTCCCCGTATGCACGTTTTTCGCCAAACGCACGCGGCCTGTCGAGCCTCGTCCAAGTGTACGCCCAAGTTTCCAAGGGCCAATTTTGTTTTGTGCATGTCTTTTCTTTGCTGAAGAATTTGTATTTGTGGAGATTTGCGACAATCGCTTCGTTGCATTTGTCACAGATTCCACCACCTTGTCGACATGAGTCGACAGCGATGCCGCATCTAGAACGTTCGCTGACGTCTGCTGGACAACTGTGGCCATGACTAGAGACTTGGTTTGTGTTTGCGGTGGCGTTTAAAAAGCCAATAGATGAATAATCCAATAGTGTTGACAAATAATGAACGTGAAAATAATAGAATTCGGCGAAGATCAAAAAGTTCGTTCACAGAGGCTGTTCGTATTTCTTTTATTTTTCTCTTTTGATTGTTGTTTGTTGCCGAAGTGTATGTTTGTGTTGCTGTGGACGTTGACAAAGCTAAAGAATGAATGAGGGTCGGAAGTGAGCTTTGAGTCCAAACAAACGGATCCAGATGGAGAATCAAATCAAAATGCGACTGAGGGCCGATGCTTCTTGATAGGCGTGGCCGAGCGTAGACCAGTAGAAAGAACAGAGGTTTCGTGAACCACGAGAGGAATAAGAAATAGAAAGAAAAAGAGATGTGGTTCCTGTGGGTCCTGTGGGTCCAGTTGATCTCCAGTCACGTACGACACGGCACGTACCAATAGAATACGGATCACAAGAAAAACGACCTGGAGATAAAATAAAAATAAAAATAAAACTGTCCCAGACGTGTCCGGCTCACAACCGAGCCAAGCAGTGAGGCCGTGTTTGGCTTGCGTACAGGTACATCGCACCCAAGTAAACAAACACCGGTGATTTAGGCCAACCGCGACATGCACAACTGGGCAATTTCGCCCCACCGCGACGGGACCTCACCTATCTGAAACCAGGGCTGGATCCTTCTGATTTTTGGTTACTTGGCTGGTTGACGCTTGTGAAAAATCCTTGCTAGAGACTAGAAAAGTCAAGATACTTTTTCGGAAATATTGACTTAATCTACATGGTGTACCTATGAGTGATGCGTCACTCTTGTGGTCGTGAGCAGCAGCAGGCATGGATCAGGCTGTAAAACGCCAAAACGCGGCGACATGTCTGATGATTTTTTTTTCCGCGCCGCGTGCTTCGTGGCGGTCTGATTTGCATCCGCAAGGCCCAGAAGCTCAACAACCAAGTTCACCTCTGTAATAACTCAAGTAACGCTTTGTTTGCCTGTTTGTTTTTTCCAGAAAATCTTCTCTTGTATTTTTTCTTCATTCATCCAAGATTCCACAAGGCGGCCCCGACGATTATATCCGCTTTACAAAGTTGCACGCTTGTTTGTCAGCCGATGCTAACATTTTCTCCTGTCCTGCTCAGAATTGCACCGTACCTGGCTCGCGTGGATTGTTTAATGTGGTACAGCAGTCGGCTGCAGCGTGCCGCATCTCCGCGGCCAAACTGGGTTTCGCTCAGCATTGATTTCGGGAGCGGCCTAGTTGAGATAAATTAATCATCACTTCAACCGATCTTGCTGTTTTTTTTAAGCAGAATGCTTCCAGAAGGCACCAAATTCGTAATTTTTTCCAGATTTTGTCACCACAAGATTACCATTGCGTCCTATTGTTCTTCTTAGAGTTCTTTTGCCACGTTCCTATTGTCTTTGCACGTGTGAGAGATAGGAGGTTGAGGGGGGGCGGCGGACGGCGCGTGCCGCTGACTGCGCAAGCCAAACCTCCACACCACGCGTAACGCAGAAAAATTCCACGCAACGCGTCAAGCCCGATGCTTGAGTAAGCCCGATACTTGAGTAGCTAGTGGCACGCAGACTCCAGCAATAATGATAGGGAAGTAAAACCGATTCGAGAGGTCTTGGTGAAACGAGCTGATTTCGAATTTTCGTCCCTTATTTATCAACGATTTGAGAGAAGACATCAGCTACAGTCGTTTCTGATTTGAAACCACAACCCTTTTAGACATTTGACTTGTCTTCCTCAAATGTAAAACCCAAAAGATGTCCTCATTGCACGTTCTTAGTATTTACCTTGGCCGCTCATACTGAACGGACGCAATGAATCTTGCTTCCTCTCATCGTCCTCTTTCTTTCCAGTGCCCACTTGAGGAGGAGATTTCCTAGTGGTCAACTATTTCCGACTTTTGGAACCTTTAGCATTTGTAATCTTTTTAGAGAAGAGATTCTCTCATAAAATTATTCTTTCCTTCATCATTATTCGGTGTTTAACACCCACCTTTCAGGCTTTTACTGTGTGGGCTTAGTAATATGCGTAAAAAGCAGCTGCTGGCTGCGAAATCAGCTGCACAGGGCCAACTTACCAACTGGCGTACCCCCGTACTCAAAATGAAAAGACTTAGATTGCGCTATTTTTTGAGTAAAGCGAGAGTTGGGCAGAATTACGGGCTCGAACAAATTCTTTTTCCGTGGCAAATGAGCCGGATATTCGAGTCGGAATGGACTTCAGTGATGCTTGCACCACTTGCCAAATGTATGTTGTTACACTGAGTCGTCTCATGGTGAGATGACACGGTTCTTTATTGTTTTTTTTTTTTTTTTTTCTTTTTTCTGATTTCTTTTTTCTTTGGTGGCTTATTTTCGAGAAAAAAAATTCAAAATGTCTTGCTGTTTCCTTTTCAAAAATCTTCAACTCCTCAAAAAGTCGAACAACAGGCTTCTTGTCACAAATTTCAGTATGCCACAATTCTTTCCGTTCGAATGTTTCCAGCTTTCTCAGCATGTGCGGAAAAAACAACACAAATCTACGCTGCTAGTTTTCTCCAGCACTAGTCTCATAAAAGCGGTATTTAAAATACAGAATACCCGAAAAACTTTTCACGTAAAACACCGTAACATATTTTCACTTTCAATAATCGTAATCAATCAAAAAAGAACAAAACTGCCTCAAAGACTACCACTTTTCAACAAAACTAACCCTTTTACCTCCCCTCACATGCCCTACATGTCCCGGAAAACTAGAGACTGCCCCGATCGCGCCCTGCGCCCCACGCTTGGCCTAAACATGCCTCAGTCCTCTGATACCACTGACATAAGCAAACCATCCACCTTATCCAAAATGCTCAAGTTTAGAAATAAATTCAAATTCGGGTCTTCGGAAAAAGAGCAGTCCTCTCCCAAACCGGCCTCCCAGACACAGGAGTTACACTTATCGACAAAACTGCTGAACCCGTCGTCCGTGGCAGACTCACTGATGCCAGACCTTCAAAAGCTCACGCTAAGCGACGCCTCGAGCCAACCTACCACGGAGGGATCCTCTAGGGCTGTGACGCCACAGCCACAGAATACAAAAATGGCTACTGTAGCCGCAGAAAATCACCCGCCCACGGTGATGGCGTCAAACCCTGGAGTGCTTATAGTTAAGATCTACCGGTCACAGAACGTCAAGCTTCCCATCAAAATCAAGAACGACAAGCAGATATTGCAGGCTCTCGGGCAAAACACAAACGACGCCAATGTTTCAGCGCTTTTGAGCAAGCGACTTGTGGACTTGTCGAAGCTGGAAACACACGGCTCTGCAATGGAAAATTCGGATTCGGCTACACCCGAGTTTTTGGAAGGCGACGTGGCAGCGTCGGTCATACCGTCGAACATAAACATTCCCAACAGCACCGGCGAGCGCACGGTGAAGCCGCTCCTCTTTATGACGGTGGAATTCGACAATAATATGATCATGATCGAGTCTCGAAAGGGAAGCGTAGACGCGTGCCAATGGGATAGGGTCATGACCTTTGACGTGACCAAGATGGTGGCCCACTCGCAGACAAGCGCCAATTTCTTGAATATAAATCTTTATCTCCGCTTACCGAATCGCTTGGTTCCGACCCAGGAGCGCCAGGAAAAGATGGACATGTTCACTGTTAGCAGCTCCAACACTTTTGGCGACCTCCAGATTGGCCTGATCAAGTTACCCCTTAACTTGCGGTGCCACACCAAGCCCGTGCGGCTCATTGACCACGAATTTCTCAAGTTCAAGACAACTTTAGATGCACTTGAGGAGATTGGTGACATCTCGTTGAGTATCGACTTTAAGCCCCAGCTCAAGACACACCTCTCCATTGAAGACTTTGACTTGCTCAAGGTCATTGGCAAAGGCTCTTTTGGGAAGGTAATGCAAGTGATGAAGAAGGACACGAAGCAAATTTATGCTCTCAAAACGTTAAGAAAGCAGCATATTGTTTCGCGCATGGAGGTAACCCATACATTAGCAGAACGCACAGTGTTGGCACGCATCAATAACCCGTTCATTGTGCCTCTTAAGTTTTCCTTCCAGTCGCCCGAAAAACTTTACCTTGTGTTGTCGTTCATCAACGGCGGGGAGTTATTCTACCATCTACAGAAGTCGGGCAAGTTCACTATGGACAGGTCAAGATTCTATATTGCAGAGTTGCTCACCGCCCTCGAGAGTCTTCACGACTTGGATGTGATTTACAGGGACTTGAAACCGGAGAATATCTTGATAGACTACCAGGGCCATATTGCCTTGTGTGACTTCGGTTTATGTAAGCTCAACATGACAAATGAAGACAAGACAAACACCTTCTGCGGCACTCCAGAATACTTGGCCCCTGAATTACTTTTGAATCAGGGCTATACCAGAAGCGTCGACTGGTGGACACTCGGAACCCTCCTCTACGAGATGTTGACCGGATTGCCTCCATTCTACGATGACGATGTTTCCACAATGTATAAGAAAATCTTGCAGAACCCTTTGAAGTTTCCCAGTTTTTTAACCGGAACGGATGCCGAGGACTTATTGACGAAGTTGTTACAAAAGGACCCATCCAAGAGATTAAGCGACGCACCCTCAATACGAGGCCACCGCTTTTTCCAAAACATTGACTGGAAGAAGCTCTTAGATAAGGGCTACACACCGCCATTCAAGCCTACGGTGAATGGATTTTTGGACACGTCCAACTTTGACCAGGACTTCACCAACGAGAGACCGCAAGACTCTGTTGTGGATGACTTTCTCAGTGAGTCTGTGCAGAAGCAATTTGGTGGATGGACCTACAATGGGGAGACAGTGCTTTAGAGAATTTTTTTTGCCAATATTTTCGCGCATTAGATAAGCTCTTACGAAGCTCTGTGTTCGTCCTGATTGCTTGTCTTGGATTCACTGGGATCGGTGCGACAATTGGAAGCCAAGTCTCGGATGACTACGCACAGTCACACGAGGGAGAACAAGAGGAAAAGAAAAAAAAAAAAAAAACTCCTTCATGCAGGCTACTCGCTCTTTCCGCATCACAGCAGCATCTCGCCATCATCCGAGTGGAAAATCTTACTACCAAGGAAACAGACTCGGTGCCTCGTATAACCCAGGAAAACACACACTAGAACAAAATACGAACCTCACGGGAATATATATTATAACAACGCTAAAAAGACAATCAAAGCCACATTCGTGTATTAATTCTCTTACGCAGTCTGGTCACGGTCGCCAGACCTTTGCATTTCTTCACATCCATCCATCAATAGCATGTTCCGCATTTACTCATATAGATCGCTGCTATTGCACCTGCTAAAAAAGCGGCAAAGGTTATCGATTCAAGGTCTTCGTGCCACGGCCACAACTTCCATTACCAGCTCCACACTGACCCCTACACTATACCTGCACGATCGGGAAATCTCAATTCTTCCCTCGCTTGTGGAGGAACTAAGAAATACCAGAGATGTTACTTCGCCCCCGGTCAAATATGCCTCAAAGGCTTTCAACGAGATCGATGCTTCAAGCGCGATCCAACTCACTCCTGAACAGAAAGCCCCTGAAGCTTGGTCGTCATCGTACGATCCAGTCACCAGATCTCCTTACGCGAAAGATGTTGTTCACTTGCAGTCCTTGCTAGAGGCACTTCTAGCCAGCAGGAACTATGCACGAGCCGAAAACATATTGATGGCAATTCACCCACTCATAGACGGTTCTAAACAGTTTCTTGCGCTTGTGAACAAGTATTTGGAGACATTCGCCATGGACGAATCGACGACATTCCAGGAAACGAACCAATTTCTCGAGAAAATGACCCTGAGGTTTGCGGTAAGCCCAAATGACAGAAGTTATGCTATCTTGATATACAAGTGTTTACGAGAGGACGGAGATTACATGAATGTGCTTGCGAGGACATTCTCAGTGAAGGGATTCACCAGAAGGACTCTTTCTCACGTGGACGTAATTCCTCCTAGTGATCTCGCCAGGATATTTCAGGATCCAGCTATCAGAGACTGGCATGTGCCCCATGATCTCTTTGGCCTTTTCATAGAAGCCCGGAAACAACTGACAGATACGGAAAACGACGATGTTCCAGAATACTTCAAGAACGAGAAGGCACAAGCACCATCCCTCGAGAAAGAGGGCGACGCCCTCCGTTCAGTCGACTCTTTTGGGTTGAAGGTTATCAGACATACGCTTCTTGGTTTACAGAGCAATGATGACATAAATATCAGCAGTCTTGTTCAGGATTTAGACAGTGAAAGCTCGCAGCATCTCTTGCATAACTTGAGTGAAGGTAAAAAGCGGAACTTCCACGAGATATACAAGTCCTTAAAGTCTGAAGAAGACAAGCAAAAGTTCACCGAGGCGCTCGACGTGTTCAACGAGAAACGACAGCGCGAGTTGGAGAGTAAAGGTATTGACGGTGCCCGCCAAAAGTGGCAGTCAGAGTTTGAGGACATGCGAAAGCGAGGTGGGTTAAAGTTGAATAAAAACTTGAACGTGCAGTTGTATCTTTGGTACCAGGACATGCTTCCACTTGTTGAGGAAGAGACAGAGTTGTGCCGCAAGCTCGTGGACAACGAGGTTGATTTTTCCCTGTTGACTCCCGAGAAGCGAAAGCAGATGAAGGACCGGTCTTTCTATGCACCTTTCTTGGTCTTGATACCCCCTAAGAAACTAACAGTGATCACCGTATTGGAGTTACTCAAGTTGAACTCCACAGGCGGTATTGTTGATGGTATGAGAACAGCACGTGCCGTTATTTCCGTGGGCAAGGCTATTGAGCTAGAGTACCGATCACAGCTCTTGATAAGTGCGGAAAAGAGGTTCATGAAGACAAAGAGCTACAAGCACTGGAAACGGTTCTTGTCCAGCCGCAGAAACCAAAAGGTGCCCGACATTTTGGACCAGGAATGGGACTATCCAGTTTACGCGAAGGTGGGATCTGTGCTCACGAGCTTTTTATTGCATGTGGCCAAGGTGCCAGTGACAGGAACCGACCCACAGACCGGGCAAAAGGTTGACGGGATTCAGCCTGCATTCCACCACACCCACCAATTTGTTAACGGTCAGAAGTTAGGGGTGATCAAGTTGCACAAGTCGTTGGTGAATCGACTTGCTGGGAACACCACAATGAACGCAGTACAGCCACAGATCCTCCCTATGTTGACCCCTCCTCATGATTGGACCAGTCACAATTCGGGCGGCTACCGCTTCTCGCCCAGCTCGCTTGTGAGAATCAAGGATTCTGCTGAAACCACAGCCTATGTTAAGGCTGCTGCGGAGAGTGGGAATTTGGACGAGGTATACAAAGGGTTGAATGTCTTGGGAAACACCGCCTGGAGCGTAAACGCAAAAGTGCTCAAAGTCGTTTCTCACTACTGGAACACCGGTAAGGAATTCTTGGACATCCCTCCAATCGTCGAAGAGCCTACCCTTCCTCCACCATTGCCCGTACTGGCTGAGCCTCTTGCGAAAATCGAATACGCAAAAAAAGTGCGTCATATTCTTAATCAGGCGGCTGCATTCCGATCTCAAAGATGTGACACCAACTACAAGTTGGAGATTGCGCGGGCGTATGTGGGTGAAAAGATGTTTTTCCCCCACAACGTTGATTTCAGAGGCAGAGCTTACCCATTGCCACCGCATTTGAATCATCTTGGTGGTGATATCACGAGATCGCTTTTCGTTTTCTGGGAAGGCGTAGAACTCGGGGAAAGCGGGTTGAAGTGGCTCAAGATTCACTTGGCAAACTTGTATGGGTACGATAAGGCATCCTTGGAGGAGAGAGTACAGTTTGTCGACGACAATTTGGAGTTGATACGCAAAGTTGCCGAGGATCCAGTAGCTCACGAGGAGTGGTGGTCAAAGGCTGACAAACCCTGGCAAGTTTTGAGTGTGTGTTTTGAGTTGAATGATGCTTACAAGCTTGATGACCCGAAGAAGTTCGTCTCGCACATTCCAGTTCACCAGGATGGAACATGTAATGGCCTTCAGCATTACGCTGCTTTGGGTGGTGATGTCGAGGGAGCGAAGCAAGTGAACTTAGTGCCTTCGGATAGACCGCAAGATGTGTACAAATTCGTTGCTGGACTTGTTGAGAAGCGCTTGGAAGTCGAGTCCGCAGCCGGAAGCGAAGAAGCCCAGTTTTTGAAAGGAAAAATATCGAGGAAAGTGGTGAAACAAACCGTGATGACGAACGTATATGGTGTGACTTTTGTTGGCGCCGTGGCCCAAATCGAAAAGCAGCTTGCTGTGCTTTTTGGAAAGGACGACTACGCATCGGTGCAAAAGTACTCACGGTACCTCACCAGCTTGGTGTTTGCTTCCATCAGAGAATTGTTTGAAGGTGCACACTTGATTCAGGACTGGTTGGGCGAATCAGCGAAGCGGATCTCGAAGTCGGTGAGAATTGATCTTGACGAGAAGAATGCCAAAGATCTGAAAAAACCAAACCACTCCTCGTCGGTTATCTGGACAACTCCACTTGGTTTACCTTGTGTCCAACCATACCGCGCGACCAAAAACCAGGTGGTAACTACCAATCTTCAAGATATCTCTATCTCGGATCCTTTCGGTGCAACCCAGGTCGATGCCAGAAAACAGCTGACGGCATTTCCTCCAAACTTCATCCACTCCCTCGACGCTACGCATATGCTCATGACTGCTGCTGCGTGCGGTGATCAAGGCTTGAGTTTTGCATCGGTCCATGATTCCTACTGGACACATGCCGCTAATGTGGATGCTATGAACATCAATATTCGAAAGCAATTTGTGAAATTGCACGAGGAGAACTTGATTGTCAAGCTCCGCGATGAATTTGAAAAGAGATACAAAGGCTTTTTGCAGGTCGTTAATATCCCTACGGAGCACGAGCTTGCAAAGAAGATTCAGAAGATAAGAAAGGCCATAGTTAAGGACTTAAAGCGTGGTCTTACCGTTGCAGACGAGATCTTTATAGAGAAAAAGAGACAGGAGCTCCTCCAGTCTCCCGATGCCAGAAAACAACAGATGGGAAGAGAAATGCTGACGACAATTAGTGTCACCGAAGGCTACAACGTGGCTGATTTTGCCGTGACGTCTGCTTGTTCTAAGCGGATCCAAATATTGATCCCGTTGACGTTCCCTGACATTCCAGAGAGAGGCTCATTGGATGTCAAGGTGGTGAATGACTCGCCGTACTTCTTCTCGTAAGCGGCCAAGAGAGTGGGTGGCACAAGAAAATACATTAACTGTACATAGCAAAACAACGGATATTATATGGGAACCCCACTCACTATGCCTCATTTCATATAATCTTTCCCTGGTGCTCAAAGTTTTCGATTAACAGCAACAACGGAGCAAGCTCGGCCCTTTCAATAAGGTTGAACTCCTTGCAAAAGCTGATGAAATGGGCGAAGAATGAGTTCCAATGTGCCTCCAAAGACAAATGTACAAACTTGTCGAAATGGTTGTGGTAAATATGAGCAAATATGCGAAACATCTGCCGAGCGATATTCTTGCAGTCCTTAACGAGAGTTGGAGGAAAAGGCTCCCCATTTTTCGTCGGGAACACCTTTTGGTCATTGAGTTTGTTGGATATCCACGTCAATACATACTCAATATACTGGCTCGCAGGAAGATTCACCGCTTGACCTTGGGTGTCCTTCCACATGTAGTTCGTATCTGGCCCTGCATTCATTGTAGGATACTGTTCAGGCGTGACGTATTCAGAGATTACCCCGTAGAACTGGTTTAGGTTGCCGTACATCTCGAATATGTTTAAGGAGAGCCATTCACCATAATCAACATACTTCGGAAGCTGTACAATCAGCTTGAAGGACCCCTTCACCAAAGCTGTCTTCACGAAGGGCTGGCAAAGGAATAGTGGAGGCTCTTCCGTGCCGGTTTGACTACCACTACCAACAGAGCCCCGCTGGGGCAGTCGAGACCGAGGCTGCCTTGTGCTTTTTGTGGGCGACAGGGGAGCAAATTGTATCATAGAAGCCCTCTGTTTCGTAGGCGAGGTCCTTCCAGCAATTTGGTGTCTTCGAAGCGGCAGCGTTGGCCCGCTCGGGTTCTGGTAGAGAATGCTTTGTGGTTCATAGTCTTTTTTCGTTTTTTTTGTTGACCGGCCAAATCCCCTGATGGTGTTTAAGAAGGACATGTTGTATACGAATGATTAGCACCAAAGATGGACTGACGAGAAGTGATTTGCGTCGCCCTAAGTCAAAACAAAAAGCTTTATCTTACAGAAGCAAAGCTATATTGGTAATGAAGATGTGTTTCAAGATAAGGTCCGCTGTGGCCAAGTAATAAAGAGCAAGTCCGTGGCGGGAGACTTTCTTTCGTATTAATAAAGAAGTCAGTAATCAGTACTCTTAACCTGTCAGACTTGTTTTAAAATAGTTATATGGACTTTTCTCTTGCTAGTCAATAACCATCAATTGCCGCACGAACCTGATAGAAAGAAAGACGCTTGCGATTGCGCTTGGTTTTCAGATCAACAGGGGAGTTGTAGGAGTTGTATCGAACTCTGAGATCCTCGCGCATAGGCACGAGAAGAAGTCACCAAGAAAAAACGTGCACTGGCAAGAGGCCAGAGGCAAGACGGAGAAGAAAAAAACATAAACACGACGGACTTATGCAAACACATTATATTTTTTTTAAAAAAAAATTGACAGAAAATGAAAATCCGCAAATTCTTTACTTCAGCAAATTACTGCGCGTGAAGACATACGATTTGAGTTGACGAAAACGTAGAAGACTGGAAGTATTCTTCGGTCGCAGTCTTATCTATAACATTTGTTACTCGGTGAGGATTCAAAATCTTGCTCTATAAACATCCTTCGCTCTTACTTGAATTCACCCAAAGATTCTCCCATCTTGATTGTCTGACCCGCTTCAAGATTGAATTTGAAGTTGTCCGGCGCCTCAAAAACCAACACTACAGTAGATCCCAACTTAAAGCCCCCAACTTCCTCTCCCTTAGCTAACGGATATCCACCCAACAAGGAACTGGCTCCCGTATATGTAGCCTCATACACCGTGTTCTTACGCAATCTCTTTGGTTTGCTCGAAGCTTCAGATTCCGTAACAACAGCCAAGTCCGAGTCATCAGAGTTTCCGCTCAAAAGAGGAGTAAGTTCCTCGGAGAGATTCGAGGACGACAATTTTCTCAGGTAGACCTCGTGCTCATAGATATCGTTGGTTTTCAAATCCTTGTCGAAATTAACTACGATGCTACCAACATTGGTTGCTCCAACGGGAATCATAGAAAAGAACCCATATTTCCAATACCCAAGAAGAGCCACCCTCTCATTGAGCACAAACAATCCTTGTAAAGTCTTTTGGAAGAAGGGTGCAACAGAGAAAAGCTCTCCAATAAAGTGTCTTCTCAACGTAGTAACCCAGTTCGTGGGAGAATGGTAGCGATGATAGTCACCAGGAGCCAAATAAATCACCGCAAAGTAAAGGTTCTTGTGAGTGCTTTGGCTCAATCTCTCAAAAGGAGAGGGCGTCAAGTTCTGCGCCACTTGCAAATTCTTAGAAAAGTTGGGCTTGGTGCTTTCTGCAGTGCCATCTCCGTTGTCTCTAAACTCAAGTTCATTCTTGTGGTATGTATTTCCATCTTTCCCACCAACAATATCATCCAAAGTGTAAGATATACCATTCAAGTTAGCAAACTCCTGGTCTCTCTTGATGACAGTTTCATGAGTACAATCATGGTCAAATTCCAACAGATGAGTTGGTGCAGCCAACCGCTTTGTGGACAACCCAAGTAATGCATCTATCGAATATGTCATTCCCTTCACTTGCTCGATTTCTCCATTTTCAATGACTCCAAACTTGAGCACCTTTCCATCAGAAGGAGACACCAATTCTGTGTCTGCAAGGGGCCTGACACCAGGCTTTAATTTCCTGTAGAAAAACTCAGACAAATTAGGGTATTTCGATAAGTCGGGCTCGTCCATTTCATCCAAGTTCACGCCAAATATGGACGAGTAGAGCTTGTAAGAGGGTGATCTGAGCCACACAGGTAAGTTGATGCTGTTTACCCGCCCCCACAACCTCGAAATAGTTTTCAAAGGGAGGGTAGAGTAGGCATACAACTGCCATGACTGTGGCTTTATGGTGTATTGACTGAGAGGTTCGTTCTCATCGTTCTCTTCATACATATCTCTCTCGTACATGATTTTTGCTGCCACGCCACCCAAAACGACAGTCAAAGACGTCAAGGTCCACCAACGCACAAATCGTCTTCTCTCTTTTCTCAACTTGCGAGCCTCATCGGAGAAGAATCTTCTATGAAGACTCTTCGTTTTGGATTTTAATTTCAGAGGCGCATTGACGAATCCTCGTTTTGAAATACGCAAACTAGGTAACTTGAGATTCTTGCTGCTCTTACTCCATGAAGAGTAGAAGAAAGCCGATTTCTTGGATCGTGGGATTGCGGGGAACGCGTTTCCCTTGTAATCTCCCCACATTTTCCGTTGTCTACTCTTGATGGTGTCATGAAACAGTCTTTGCACATCCAATTCTGCGACACTAGACGCTCTAGATAACGGCTGACGAATGTTCATGCTTTGCGGCCCGTTGACAAATGGTGAGTGTGGGTATAATTTGCGTCTCATGATGGAGGCATCGCCCTTGAATATCCTGGGGCGGTATACCATTTGCGTCAAGTGTTTGACGATAAATTTGAAGGCTTGGAACGAGTGAGAGCACAACAAAACTAACGGTAAACCAAAAAGCTGTCGATTTTTAACGATTTTGAAGACTTTAGATCTACCAAAAGAAAAAAAAAAAAGACAAACAACCAAAGTTAAATGAGGTTATGCGGTAGGTGCGGAACTTTTGACGTGTGAAGCCCTCCCACATTTGGGAATCAGTCGCGCGCGCTGGAGAAATAAATCAGGAAAATAAACCCTAAACCGGCATATTGTTCAAATTGAAGCCGCACGATAACCGCTAGTTAAGCGAATGAAAGTCGCGTTTATTAGTGAACTTGCGGGCCTCCAGTGTATTAGAGAATGTGTACAGTGTATGAACTTCCGAAGCATCAATAAAAGTAGGAAAACACAAGCTCCAGTGAGTGAATGTTCTCAGAATTTTCACATCTCTGGTTCTTTTCTGATAAGTTCCCAGACGTCTCGTTTCAAATCTTCAATGAATTGTGCGTCGAGATAATGGTGGTCATTATTAAGCTTGCAGTCTGCATACGCGAACAATAGCTTCAAATTCAACACGTCATCCACCTTTTCTGGCATTGTAGCATCATGTTTTAATTCAAGCTTGTCATCGAAAATATTGAAAATGGAAAGCCCTGATCCTATTTCCTCTGATCCAATATTCTCGAGGGCCATTTCTGATTCGCTGAGATAGACACCCTTTTCAAAGTTAGGCACGCCGTTAAACAATGTCAGATTGAGAATGTCCCGCATGTAATTGGTTTCCGAGACCTCATTTGCTTCCTTTTGTGAAGACTTGCTTCGGCTCTCGAGCAAGGAGCTCACCGAAGCTTTCAATAGCTCGTAGTTCTGCTTTTTCAAAACGAAAATCGTTAGTGTTTTCTTAAACTGCTCAAGATACTCGGAGTTCACCAGAAAGTCTATGGAGACATTGAAAAACGCCTCTGACTTGACTTCAATGGACAAAACTTTCGACATGTCTGACAAAAAGACGGGTGAGGTTTGTGCCTTTGATCTACCATCTTTATATCTGATTTGCACTGGCACTTTGATTGGCGAGCCATCCTTGACATCGCGTACGACGAGACACTTTGGCTCTATGGAAAGAGACCAGAAATGACGCAAGACTTGTAAATGCACTTCAATGTCACTATCATCGCTTGGAAAAACTGGGTAGAGCGAAACTACCAATGAGGCAATCGCAAAGTTGCTGTCACTAAACCCGTACTGACTTCCACCAAGAAAGAGAATACCCAAAGCCATACTCGATGCCATGTGAGCACCATAGTCGTATTTCTTATCTATCCTTCCATGAAGAACTCTGAGACGGCGGAAAACTTCGATGTCACCGCTTCCAGCCATAACCACAGCCAGGCATAGAGCGAGAAGGTTCTGCAATTGGCAAGCACTGCTTAAAGCGATTTTTTCATCGTAGCTGTCCGGTGATGCTGTCGTAATTACCATGGAAATATCCAAATAATGCAAAAGCATATCGCGCGCTCCCAAGTCATGCTTTGAGGCGTACTTAATTGCAATAGACAAACACGCACCACCTAAGATGTTAAACATATTGATCTGATCACTATCCAAGCTTTCAATACTGTTTATGTTGTGCTTCTTTTTCAAGACGTCTGGTATCTGGCTCTCTGCCCATAGTTTGGTGGGTTTTATGTTGTCCCATAGGATCATATTTCTCGAGAGGCATCTTAAAAGCAAGAGATCAGGTCTTATGTAGTCCAAAAGCTGCTCTGAATCAGGTATCTGCAACTTGGTTGCTATTGATGTGTTTTTTGTACGCATGTAGATAAACCCAAGCGCAAGTATAGCCCCAGAGCTGGATTTGTCAGACTCATAAGTCGAATGAGAATCCTTCATTGACACAGCATATGCCAAGAGTTTGTCGACAACGTGAGTATCATTTAAGCCTCGTAAGTCATTGCCTTTACCCAAGTTGATAAGACCCAAAGCTATACCTGCTGCTAGTCTATAGCTTTCTTGCTCGTCGTGGTTTTCAACATGAGCCTGAACGCCTCCAAATTGGGAGAGGAGTATTTCACTCATCCTGCGATGTTGGGTCTGTAGGTAAAGAAGCCCAATACCAATGAGACCAGCTGATTGAACGATTGTCGGTACATTAAGGTCATTAGCGCCTTGCGGGAGCAAAGCAACTGCATGCACGGACAACACTTTTGTGAGCTTATTCTCCATCGTCCCTTTCAAGCTGGCAGCCATCCCGATCAAAAGACCAACGCTTGTCAATGGATGTTTAGGACCCAAGTAGTTGTAAATATGCCATTCTTCCAACAGCTTCAAATGGCCATTGAGACCGAGTCCGAGCAAGAAGCCAGCGTGTTGAGCATTGTTCTCCGCGGGCTTATTGAAAATCACCCAGCTCCCTGTGATACATTTTGCCTGTGGGCTTATACTGAGACCAGAAGAAACTCCGTTATGAAAGTGCCCCCAGTCAGTGATCTTTGTATTGAGTGATTCTTCTGTTAAAACAATAGTCGTCATTGAAGGGGCAATGAGAGTATTGAGATTGAACTTAGGAATTGGAAATTTTTCAGTGAGCAAGGGAATTCTCCCCGCATAGAACAAGGCTGCTCTTCCTAGCGGAATTGTTAAAGTTCGCAAGGCAACTAAAGAAGCAACCTCTCTTTTCAAGACTGTGGAATCGTATTCGCTGACGCCTTCGTCAATCACAAGGTTTGCTGTCTGGATTCTAGTCTGATGCAATAGGGTTGTTATCTCGAAGAATCTTCGATCAGAATCGAATATAAGCTTGATGATTTTGAGGCGGTCTGCCTCTGATTGTTCATCCCATGCTAAGGAGTTTTCATTTTTCGTAACGAGTGAGTTAACAATCGAGAGTGCATCGCGGCCAGAGCTATGACTTGAGGAGTTTGAGGAATATATGGAGTCATGGTTCCTGAAAAAAGGCATTGAAAGCATGGACAAGTCACTGCGTCCCACCAAATCAAGCATCTTAGTGTTCCACTCAAAATCGGGATGCCTCTGGCAGTTCAGAAGACAATCTTTCAATGGCACACGGATGCCTGAAGGGAACGTCTCCAATATGCTAGTCGTTATGTCGTGTTTGCACAACGCTCGAACGATATCATCCGGTGCCAGATTAGGTGAAGATAACAAATCAAAAATCTCACATATGGCACTTGTTCTGGGAGTAATCAATCGATTCACCTCATCGCTCTCTTCCACCAATTGAGAAAAGCGCAAAAACTGAGACCTCTTTCCCTCAAAAAGGGAGACTAGGTGATCAAATATGCTAGGGGGAGAGTAAACTAACGAGGTCAGGAGGAGCTTGACTGAGAAGTCCATATCCTTTTGTTCAATCATGTAGAAGGAGGTCCAAGAATCAGCCCAGCCCATCCATATTGTAAGCTGCGTGAGTAAAGTCCCCAATTTGTTCTGGTTACAGTTGCTGAGTGAATCGAGCTTTGTCTCCTCGTATATCAAGTGCAATGAAACAACAATGTATGGAAGAAGATCTTGAAGCGAGTAGTCCACGCTGAAGCAGTCATGGAGAATCCGAGCCATTGGAATCAAGCATGTGATTTCATTTTGCGCGAGGTTAGGCATGTCGTTATCATCAAAATTGTAAAGCAACGAAAGGAGAGTCATTACGAAAGCCCTCCACTCATCGCGAGACTCATCTAACATGAGGGCTGAACGCCATAACACCCATAAAGTTTCGTTAATCTTGGAGCCAGACAAGTAGCGCCACGAATTCAAACAAGTCAAGACTAGTTCGCTTCTAGGCATGAGAACGAGGTTTATGAAGATGGGAGTCTTTGTTTCCGTAGCACTCCGAAGTGCGACTAAATGCTCAACCGTGCTTGCAATACTAGATATAGGAGGGTATGATTCAGGGAAATTAATAGCCGGTGACGTAATATCAAGGATTGGATGCACCAATTGTAACGAGAAATTGTTCACGAGAACAAGGAGCCAGCCCATGAACAAGTCATGATTAAGTGACAAAGCATGATGACATTCTATGTCCACTGAGGACTCTAGATGAGGTATGCTTCCGCCGGATACTTTATAAGTGTATACTGTAGCCTTTTTCAGGGCTCTGTTGCTCACGACCACTGCCTCCTTATCATCATAGGTGACACTTGATATTGTCAAATGCAGCTTCCTGGCTTTTGCAGGAAACGTGTCGACCTTCGTCCAGATCATGTCTTTGCGAAGGGCGCTCAACTCCACTGACCCATGGTTTGCATTGGGTTTGCTTTGGTCTGAATATCCAGACTCGGAACCCATGCGAGCTATAGAAGACGCACCCGATAGGAGAGTACTAGTTCTTTTCTTGTCCATGTTCAATGACATGCTCAGCATGATACTCGGAGCTCCGAGAGGTGGCTGGATAGATTCGTAAAGGTCATCTTCTAGAATTCTAGAAGGATTAGGTGTCACCACAGACATGTTTCGCTTCTTGCGCAGAATGCTAGAGTTCACAACCTTATTTCGGCTTGACGTTTTCACATGATACACAATTATTGTTCTGTTGCGGGCATTAAAGGTCACGCAAAGATAGTGCAGTTTACCAAGGCCTTTCTTGGGGAAATGAACGAGAGATTCCCCGGCAGTAACAACCGATGTAGAAGATGTTGTTACGACGCGAAGATCACCAATTGGATCAACCAAAGTAAAAAAGCGGTAGGTCGCGAACACGCCCTGGCCCACTGTTTGTGTACTGTCCCGTTCCAAGAGCAATCCACTCTCAAACGGAAACGCAGCCTTTAGCGTGAAGGGGAAGCTAACGATATGTGAGTCACCGCCAGGAAGATAAATTTGAGCTGACCCTGCGAGACAAACGACTAGGGCTTCGGTTCCCTCAGGAACGCCATGCTGAAAACACGTGTAAGTGGCGCAGATGATGTCTTCTTCGTATATCAATTTGCGGCTTACAATTGACCCGTCAACAACGACTACCTCACGAGGAAAGACAAGAAGCCTTCTATTTTTAGAAAACAAGTGGGCCCGGTGCTTCGGTAGGCAAGCATAGGGAAGCTCTCCAGAAATATCAATTGCCGGCAGAGTGAGCAGCATGCTGTGTGTGCCTCAGATGATATGGCAGCACTCAATTGTAGATATCGCTGAGATCAGATATTCGCATAAGCGCGTTGTTTATGGTACTGATGAGAGACGCCTGAGACTGAGAGGGAGGAACTTGCACAGGCAAAGGAGATTAACAACGGAACGAGATGAGACAATGAGGAGAAATTGATGTCTTTCGACAAGAAATAACAAAGAGAAAATTACATTGGTCAAGAAAAACTAAACTGGAGAAATCAGATCAAGAGGTTGATCTCCTTTTGGGTAGAGGTTCTTTAACAGTGTAACCACTGGAGGGGAATTTCGTGCTTGGGCTTGTCTTGAGCGCCTGAAGTGAGGTTGCGATCTATTGCAGGTTTTTTCTATAGTTCTATAGTTTTTTGCGTTACTGTGCGGGGTGAGAGCTCGTCGCAGTGACATTCTGCAATATGATGTTTCTTTCAAAAAAAAAAGAACTGGAATAAAAGCAAAATTTCAATTCTCAAGGTCTTTGTCTAGTCCTGCTTTGGTTCTGCTTGATACATGCAGCTTCCACGATTGCGCGTAAACACAACGGCAAATCATTTCGCGCGAAGCACAAGGCTACTATATACATACACCGGCACACTGAGCTTACTCGATGATTCTCGTCACCATACCAGTACCGACGGTCTTGCCACCCTCTCTGATATTGAAACGCTGGTTAAGCTCAAGTGGAGTATTCTTTACCAACTCAATCTCCATCTCAACATTGTCTCCTGGAGACACCATGGCAGAGTGGTCGGCACCCTCAGGGAACCTCAAGACACCAGTGACATCGGTAGTTCTGATAAACAATTGAGGCTTGTAGTTTTCACCAAAAGGAGAGTGACGACCACCTTCCTCCTTGGACAAGATGTACAAGGAAGCCAACATCTTCTTGTGGGAAGATACGGTACCGCTCTTGGCCAAAACCATACCACGTGACACCTCGTCTCTCTTGACACCTCTCAACAAAATTCCGGCATTGTCTCCGGCAACGGCAGAGCCCAACTCCTTCTTGAACATTTCAATACCAGTCACTGTGGTCTTGAAAGGCTTGTCAAAGTCACCAACAATTTCGATTTCCTCGCCCTTCTTCAACGTACCTCTCTCGACTCTACCAGTGACAACAGTGCCTCTACCGGAAATGGAGAAAACACCCTCAACAGGCATCAAGAATGGCTGCTCCAAGTCTCTGGTTGGCGTAGGAATGTACTCATCAACAGCAGCCAACAACTTAGTGATGGCCTGCTCACCGATCTCGGGCTCTCTGCCCTCTAAAGCACACAAAGCGGAGCCCATAATAACAGGGGTCTCATCGCCATCAAAACCGTACTCTGACAACAATTCTCTCATTTCCATCTCAACCAACTCCAACATTTCAGGGTCGTCGATAGTGTCCACCTTATTGACAAAAACAACCAAGTGTTGGACGCCAACTTGTCTGGCCAACAACAAGTGCTCTCTCGTCTGAGGCATCTGACCATCGGTAGCAGCAACCACAATAATGGCACCATCCATTTGGGCAGCACCAGTAATCATGTTCTTGATGTAATCAGCGTGGCCAGGACAGTCCACATGTGCATAATGTCTGTTATCGGTTTCGTATTCAACGTGGGCGGTGGAGATGGTGATACCTCTCGCTCTCTCTTCTGGAGCCTTGTCGATCGAACCATAGTCCAAGAAATTGGCGCCTCCTTTGCCAGAAAGCACCTTAGTGATGGCGGCGGTTAACGTCGTTTTTCCGTGGTCAACGTGGCCAATGGTGCCAACGTTAACGTGGGGCTTCGAACGGTCAAACACAGCATACGACCTGGCAAATGCTGGGCGCACCTCGGCAATAGCCCGGGCAACGCGTGCTCCAGCAAACCTACTAGCAACGTTTCTAAACATGATGTAAGGAAAAGCTAATGGATTATGCTGTCTAGATTTTCCGAATTTTTTTTCCCCCCTCTTGTCTGATTCGCACTTTCGAGGCACTGTATGCATTCGCAGCAAATGAGAGGGAGAAAAGGGTTCGGGGGTGCTCACAACGAGAATAGCACGACTGGGCTTATGTTTATGGCGCGCATATTATCGCGATTGAGTCGGTATGGATTGGGTGGTGAAGAAGCACATAAGTCATCAGTGAGCTTCGAGAGTAGTTTAATTTCAAAGCTTCGTCATCTAAGCTGGATATGACGAAAATCAACTTCGTTGAACTCATGGCGTGCTTTAAAGATTACACTTTACGCCATTCTCGAATACAGTAGCTTTAAACCAAGAAGGGTTGCATGATCTGATTAAATTCAATTTAGTTGTCCAAATTTTCTGCTTTCACTTCCGAGATTTGTACCAGTATGTTGATGTGTAGAAAAAGGCCTTTAGAATTTCGTACTCAGGGAGGTGTTCCCAGTCTGGCAAAGATGACCCCTGGTCTCAATCTGCCCTTATATCAAGGTTTCTCTCTCCAATACATTGGCCTCCTCCAGTCTATCCACTATCTCGGGGGTTTTGTTTCCATTGAAGTATTCGTAGTAAATACAAAGTATTAGGAGTGTTCCTTGGAGTAGCGCAGCAACAAAATACGACACCCACGAACTCCAATGAGAGCCCTTGGTGAAAAATAAGGTTGCGGTGAATACAAACCCACCAGGGGTTTGGATACACATCATTCCTATTGAAAGAGTGCCCGGGTGCTTCAACCTATAAGTCGTCAAAATCTGCGGCACATACTTTACAACAGTCAATAATGTAGACATGAGGCCGTTGAACTGAGCCAATGAAAGAAGAACTGTCCTGCTTGTGGCAAAAGCAATGACAATTTGGATGAGCGAGAGCACAGCATGGACCACCACTAGGCGGCCTACTCTAAGTATTCGCGCAAATTCCTCTTTGTCCTGCTTCGCTGACTTCCTAGTCCAGGTGATCACAAATACCAATATCATGATAGCACATGTGCATTGTAAGCCAATTTGAATGAGGTTGAGCTGGGAGTTAATACAGTTGAACATTGTCAATGCCCCGGACCGGCAACAGTACCTAGCCCTTGCACTTATCATGATGATATTTGTGAAAGTGAAGATCAGGGAACAGGATCCAAGTAAGAGGAAGTTCACCGATAATCCCTCGGATGTCTTCTTCTTGTGAATACGATAGTACTGCGGTAGATAGCTGATGAAAATGCCCGCTGTAATGAGCACAGAGAGCACGAAGTTCGCCACAGACGCCCCATTATACACCGAGCAAAAATCTTCGGGGTCCTCCAGCCCAAGTCCCATGTTTTGCCTCTCCAGCGAATTTTCCAAAGTGTCAAAAAAGGTGCACTTCTGAGGATTGAGACATGCCTTATCGGGGAAGGGAAGTGCGCGGGCGGATGTACCCTGGCATTCACACACACACTTAGTAACAAAAAGAGCAGTGTAATTATGTTGGGCCAGATCTTAAATTTGCAGTTGGTGTTTTCTATTTTCTATTTTTTTTTTCTGTCTTGAACGTTTTTTAACCTTTTTCGATCTATGCTTTGTACTTGAATTGCACGTGTTACACAGGAGATGTTTACTTGGCGATCCTGAAAGGCACCTTCACAGGCATGGTGTCTCCGTTCCCAAGTTTGATCTCCAATAGAAGGTAGTAGTAACGACACATAATGCAACTTTGAAACGACGGCACGAGCGTCAAAGCTCCGCTGATTTTGTCTTCGGTAGGTCTCTTTGAATCCTTCACAAACAAGCTCTGGATATCCACGTCTATTTCAAGTAATTTCTCTGCCCTCTTTTCTTGTGGATACTCTGACCATTGTCCGAGACCTCCCTTGGTATGGACATGGACAGTGTCAACTTTCAATAGAGTGCTTTTATATTCCAAGTTCGCTAGACTTTTGATGTCCATAAGTAGCTGCTTGCTGATTCCCAATACCTGTGTGCCATATATCGATATCAATTTGGACAATTCATCCAAACGGCTCTTGAAGGGCGCCACGAGATACTTTTCAATCGTGTCGTTTGCTCCCAATGTGTTTCTGAACTTCAAATCTTGGGTGATTTCGATGGGAATGGGGTACTTTTTCGATCTCACTGAGCAAATAACGATCTTGGCTGTGATGGCTCGAATATCCGGTGGCTTTACACCCTTCACGTCACCTTCAGTACAGATGTATTCGAGATCAATCCCAAACTTTAACTTCGCAAGTTTGTCAGTATCAAAGTCAGTAACGGGCGTGAAGATATACGGTGTCACATACCGCACCACGTGCTCGTGTTTTGATACATTTGCATTTAAGAGGCCCACAAGCTTAGCTGGTTGCGTAAGGTGTTTTCTTTTATACGGGAAATGCACCGCATAATATTCTTTACTAGAAGCTTTCATCCTTGCTTCTGACTTGGGATCATATACTTGTTTTGCAGTTGACAACTTTCGTGAAAGCTTTACTGGTTCTTCCCCCTCTTCAAGGCGGCGACCAGTATCGATACATTTCTGCACGTCCCTGACAAGACTATCAAAATGTTTCTCTGCAATGAAAGCGTCATCTTCAACATCATGGAGCTCACGTGGAATGACACGAAGGGGTACACTCATTTCTTTTACAATGACAAATTCGTCATTTTTGCAGTGGCCTTGTTTCTCGTAGACTGACCGTTTCCCAATCACTTTCGTCTCGACACTATAACTTATGGACGTATCAGGAAATCCAGCATCCCTAGTAATAAAATTAGGGGCTTTCTTTTTGTTCGCAGAAGACATTAGCGGGAGACCAGATTTTGAGTTAGGTGTACTTGAAAGAGGTGCTCTTTCAGGCTTCGTCGGGTGTTCACGAAGCTTGCGTAATCGTTGCAAAAAGACGTTTTTATCCAAGCCGATGCTTGGAAAGAGCATGCAGTGCTTAGGTATTTCGTGTGGCTCGCATGCACAGTCCAAAAGCTTGACAGGTACAGTGAAATTGAAAAATTTTTTGTACGCCACACCTGGCTCGAGCTTTCTTTTGAATGGAAACTGAAGACGGGTGCCATCTACAGGATCAATACAGTCAGAGATATCAGGAGACGATTGCTCGAAATTGACAGGTGTCCACGAGGCGTTGTAATCAAACATGTTGAGGAACTTGTAGAATAAAAGTGGCTTTGCTCCAGACCCGGTCTCATTACTATTGACGGAAACGCGCCCTTCAAACATGACGGAAAACATGTCAAAGCTGAGAGGCTCGTGGCACGTATTCACAACCACGACATATCCATGGATAGGATCACCTTGTGAGAACTCCATTTCCTGGGCATTATAAAGCTGGGGTTTGCGACCTTTTGCGCCAGGCTGTTTGGTCAAATATACGTCAATCTTCAACTTGTCTGCCACCAGCTTGTTGAATTCATCCACATGCTTCATGCGATGAACATTAGCGATTATCGAATTTTCCCATCGGGGCTCGGGCGTGCGGAGATTAGACCCAGAGCCTTGAGCGTTGGTGTGGCTTCCGAAGTAATCATTGCCATGGTCGGAAGAATTAGTATGTGGTGGAGAGTCCTCATACAATGGTGGTTCTCCGTCAAAGTCAAGCGTGGGGTCCATCACCTTGGAAAAAGTCGACTCGTAAAGTTGATACGAGGGAAGAATGTTCCATATTGGCACCTCTTCGAAAGCGGGAGACACTATTGGCTGAGATTGTGACGGGCCTTGAGCTAACTGTTCATCTAGCGAGGGTACATCCTTTCGCGAGGATGGTGATGGTGCAGACACTGTGGTCTTAGAGAAATTCTGTTCGAGCTTGGGCAAGTGCAAGTTAAACTCTTGTCCCTGGGCAGCATCTCGCTTAAACCCCCTTTGGAAAATGCCCATAGCCAGTTTCTGGCGGTGTCACACTTCAGAGGAGTTGAGCAGTTTTGTTGTGGGCCAGACGAAAAAGAAAAAAAGAATTAGACGTAAAGAGAAAGAAGTTTTTAGATCAGACGGGTACGTTCTGATGCTCCAGGAGGCAGTGATTTTTTTTATGCCTTTCCCGTCCGCTTGAGGCAGGGATGCACGAACATCATGAGCCGGGCTCGGGCTCGGAACCAGCTCCCCTTTTCCGTCAAAGCGCGATGGATCGGCCAGAGAGAAGCCAGTGAGGCGTATCGAGAGTATGGGCTATTATATCAAGGATGTTTTAGAACTCGGGTCATAAAAATCCTGAGTTATTAGCACTCAATTACCTAGTTGACTCTATCCGCCGGATGGAACTCCGTTATGATCATCTACGGTTGTAAGCCACAGGCGAACGTAGGGCATCGTAGATCCCTTGCGTGAAAGTACGAATGGGACAGCCGCGCATTACGCAGCTGCTGACCAGCTGCGGTTCGGTCAGTCGCACGTGTCAGGCAGGAAGCTCAAGAGTCAAGACTACAGTCTATTCTCGCTATAGGGGACTTGTCTATAGGAAATTTCCTCTTTCCTCGGTGGTTGCTTCAGGTTGACCCAGAAAGTAGGTGCATATCCATACAATTATCGAGGAAGCCTGGTTCCTCGATCGATTCTTTCGGCATTGTTGCACATAGCAAATTCATAATCTGGTTTATATGGCTGCAAAACTTGGGGAGTGCGTAAATTTGCGCCATAAAATCATCTTGGAAACTGAAAATTGTCTATGTGGAATCGTAGACGTTCTGCTAATGCGCAAATAAGTCAGAAAACCTTTAGTACTACGCCTTTGCCCCATATATTCAGGTGGTGCTTAAAAGCCAGAAGTGACGGAACAAAACATTGTATTACTGGCGTCATCCCGGATACATTTCGGCATCGAAAAGAGACCTCAAGAATGTGGAAACTGGAAGTATACTGAAGCTCCGGGGTCGATTAAAAATGAGAGAATACTTGACAGGTGAATAAGGGGCTTTATGAGAGAAACGACAATGATTTTCAAAGGTTTCAGATGAACATGCTCAATTGATTGGGGCCAAAATGCCACTCAAAACTAAAGAAGTGCAACCGGGAGGCAGAATATAAGTGAAGGATGTCAACGAAATCTTAGAGAGAACGAAGACACCCATGAGGCGCAGAAAAACGTTGGTCTCGTATTTCACAAGGCGTGCGTCCAACTTGGGCTAAATCATCGAACTTCTGGATGAGCCTTTCGTCAAAAAATTTAGAAATACGTCAGTTGGGTCAAGAACATATGGGTAGAAGTAACTACTTTAAGAGAAAAAGATGACACCAGTCGTTTCTTATGCATTGTGTTTCAAGAGGCACCTTGTCAAGCTGTACACAATTATATTGAAGGGAGTATCTGGGTGAACCGACGCTATTGCTTATCGAAAGAAATCACTCAAATTTGCGGTGAACGTAGCGCAAATAGATTTGAACCCTGCTCACATTCCTGGCTCCTTCTTCGTTGCAAGGCCGGTGGTCGAGAAAATAGCGTCCCCTATAGCGAGAATTGACTGTAATGGACTGACAAACATAAATGTATCAAGAAAAGAATCAACGAATGAATTGTCTTAAACGAAGAGAAATGCATGAGATCAGAAATATTTCCTTGCCCGAGTAAATCAAACCTCTGGATGATATCAATTATTTGCAGCCTTTCCTGCGTTCACAAACTGTTGTCTCTTGAGACGCGTGCGAACAACCCATTCGCGCGCCAGAAAATACACCAGTTTTCCTCTCAATGGCCCTGGCACCAACTGACCTCAAAAGAGTTCGCTTTCAATCACTAGTCCACACTGCCTCCGGAATCGGACACTGGGCCCACCCTTCTTATGAATAGTACATTGTGGGCTTTGAATGCTGTCCAAAACAGCCGGCGAAAGCCCGTTGTTCCGGGCTCTTCTAGCTTCATTCTAAGAGAGACCGCGTCAAATCTACGAATCACCAAGGATGCCCAAATAGTCATACATCTGCTGCTCAATGCAGCAACGAAGAGCGTCAACGACATCATTGATCAAATTAATAAGGGTGCTTCTTATGAGGCTTTGCATAATCTTATAGAACTTTCGCAGGTGCCGCCTGCCTCATCCCTGGAGGACTCTTATAGAACTGCATGCACATCGGTAGGATCTGAGTTTGACCCTCTAGAGACTTCCTTCAAACCTGAGTTTCTACTAAATCGGAGCGAGAAGCTCTCTATAAACTCTGTTCCACGAGAATTGGTTCAAAAGGTACTGCGGGATCCGACTCCACTTGCTGTTTCTGACTTACATGAACTTAAACCTCGCCACGAATCAGCTCCAAAAAAATCCCATCTTTTGCAGGAAGTTGAAGTACACCACGAATCTCCTATAGTGCTGTCTTTGCAAGCGTTTTCCCCTTCGATTGATATCAAAATCAAAGTGGAGCAACTGTCCAATGACCAGGCCCTCTTTTCTAATACTAATGAACGTCTAACGTCACCTTTGCCTACTAAGCCTGAGCGCGAAGTTGAAAAGCAGGCAGACATAGATACAAAAACGCACTCTTCCCGCCCCCGATCTCAAATGGGACAAAGATCTGAAGAAGCACCATTTGTAATTGGAGATGACGATATCCTACCGGATCTCCAGTCCGGTCATGGCTCAACGGATGTTGAAGTTGGCAGACCTAGCGAACTATCCCCCATAAAATTGGTGAATGGAAGAGTAGCCCCGCTCACATCTCCCAACCTTGATTTATCATTCATACCGATTGCGAAAACTGTCAATCCTGAGAATCATGCTTTAAACAAGAGCGAGCACTACAACGGCTCTGATACCGGTGGTGATGATGCGGACAATTCATTTCAGGCTATTAGCACAGCGATCCGCAAAAGTTTTGCTGGCAAAACATCCACGGGTTACCGTTTAGAGCCACTTGGTCAACATGATTATACATCGAAGGAACCCGCAAATGCAAAGCCGCAGGGACAAGACGGTTCAAAAACGCAGCATTTAAAGTATTCAGGTAACGGAATAACTGATTTCAGCAGCGGTGACGTTCGTGTGAAGTCAGAACGTGACTCTGGGAAATTAGCCTCGCCGCTAAATTTGAAGTCAAAAAGATCTTCCAACAAAGCCCGCTACACTGGACCTATTTTTGTGACTTTGCCAAAACGAGAATCTTTGAATCTACAAGCGATGGGTTCTCGTAAGCCACAACATTCCGAAGATCATCAGCAAAAGAATGTGACTGCGCGCAGTAGGGATGGACACAAATTGCATGCCCTGGGGCCCCTGAATCCTGGCCCCCATGTCTCTCAAGGTGCTTCTTCCAAGTCCGAACCGAAAAACTCAAGTATGTGGGAATCCTCTCACCCCGTTCCCAACCTATTTTCTGCTGAGCACTTCACTAACGCTTTTCCTTTACGCGATAACAATTTCGAGAAACATACTATATTACCGTCAGTATCTCCTTCTCCTCCTGAGAGCACCTATCGGCATTCGGATAAGTACGTCAACCGATCAACAGCTGCTGGTTCGCCTGTGCAAAGGGTTCAACCGTCGAGACCTGGTTCTCAATTTAGATCTCCTTCCAGACACGAGGTACCACAATCTTCATTTCATTTGCCTCCTTCTTCGTCAATGAACAGTTCGAGGTCACCTACTAAGAACAATCAAAGAGCAGAGCGTACCAGCTCGAGAGGCTCTCCGACAAATTTGCTGATACACCAGGTTGAAGGCCAACAAAAAATGAATACACAACAGTCCATACATGGTTCACTGATATCTGAGAAAGAAAAGAAAGCAACATCGGCAGATAATGGTTTTCTCAAGAACAGGTTTTTGACGACTGCGCTACTTCCAGACAACACCAAAAGAATGCATAAACAAGCTCGCCCCGAACGTTCGAAGAAACTTGGTACAAAAGAAGTGACTGGAGTTTCTTCGTCAACCAAATCCTTCAGCATCACACAGGATTCTAAAACTTCTGACAAAAATTCGAAGCCCAGGGTCAAGCTCGATTTCAGTATAAAGCTGGATTTGAGACCGGGAATTGCTTCAAAAAGTTCTGAAAAGCGGAGTATAATGAGCCCTGAGAAAAGACACTTATCCTCGATGGATGTGTTCCGGGCCACTCACGTGAGAGTTGGGAAAAATGTTATTGACAAAGCGGAACAAATTATCCCAAGAAAGCGAGCAATAGGAAACGCAGTTCCACTTCCTGATGAGGCGCGAGGAAAACTTGCAAAAAGGGATTCGACCCGTGCAAAGGAAACTACTGATCGAGCAACACCTTCCACTCACCTTTCTGTGAGTTCCAGAGAATTTATGACCAATAAATTGACCCCACCAGGCCGTCTTCCGGAGATTCCATCGGACGATGATGCTTTTCGAAACGCGAAGTATCTCAAACCATGGGCAGAAACTCCTGAGGTCTTAAGAACGGTGAAGAGTTTGGAAAACGTTGACCCTGAAAGTGTCTTTGGGGAGTGTCCACCTATCGACATGAACGATATGTTTCGCTCCGTACGCAGTCAGCTGAAAAAGACCCCTCGAGCGCATTCATGAGCTCTGCGATTCATACCTTCTATTTACATATAGATTTTTCGCTTTTTTAAAGCATCTTCTTTTCTCCAGTTTTTTATCCATTCTTCTGAATCTGCCTTGGGTACAACATATAGTCTCAAAGCATTGTCGAAAAGAGGCGCTTTGGCTTTGTCGGCCATCAAAGCTCCATTTATAGCAGCTTTCTTGCCCAACTTCACCAACCCTCCTGAGGTTGTTTCCATGTAGCATTCAAGTGATTTGAGGCTGAAATTCTGATGTTTTGGGTCCTCGAACCAACTTGGTGGCCTATCAAGTACGACATTCAATATGTCTGTGGCGGTCGAAATCTCGCTCACCTCTGCAATAAAGTCGAACTCGTCAATTGTTGGATACAAAACCATGGCTGGGAATAGGAGCTGAGACTCGTAGTCTGAAGGGTTTTCAAGACGCAATGACGCATTCTCTAGTAACTCGGCTGGCCTTGAGGATTTAATAATCTCGATGTGTCTCAACCCTATGGCATTTGCCAAAAGTGTTCTTTTGAGCTTTTCTTCATGGGCTGCTTGTTCCTTTCGCCGCTTAGTTTCCTCAATTGTGGTAACCTTTCTTTCAAGTGCCACGAGCGTATCTTTTATTGCCTTGTTTCCTGGATCCTTTGTCAATCCATACTGCAAGATCTGCCTACTCTCGTCGTATCTTTCGATAAGGAAAAGAGCTTTACCAGCCCTATAGCAAGCCTTGACATTGTTCTCGTCGATGATCAAAGCTTTCTTGCAATCTTCGATACATCTTCTATAGTTCTTCAATTCAAGATTACAGGCTGCACGGTTCACGTATAATGCCAAGTTAAGCTCTTTGACATCACAGTTTACATCAATGCCCTTCGTATAAAACACGATTGCATCTTTGTATTGTTTCGTCTTGAAGCATTCGTTTCCCTGGTTCTTGAAATTCGTAGCAATTTCATCGGGCTCACCATCATAAGCTAAGCTTTTTAAGGCCTCTAGCCCAATGTTTTCTCCACCTTGTCCATCCGTCTCGTCCAACTTGTTCATGAAAAAGGGTAATCTGTTCATTTCGTCTATGATATCTTGAGATGACTTTTGCGCAAACTCCGAAAGCTGAGGAGGCAACTCAGGCTCCCCTGGCTTCGGCACGTACCTTTTACTTTCCCACGCTGATATGAGTTCGTCTTCGGTGTTCATTACGGATATATATGTTAATTAAAAAACGTCCCCAAGACATTCTTGAGGTCTCAAGCTGGCTAACATCTCGGCATATAAGTCGATGCGCATCGAGCTGTTCTCACTCGACATTGCAATCACAATACACCCACATGGAAAAACTTAGATATTCAAGAATACTCGTTTACGTAACTCTCCTCTGTCGAACTCAGCAATATTACTGGCTACTGGAAGATAGTCAATGGCACGTGCACGGCTTGTGACACGCCATTCTTATGTCTCACTGTGATGCGAACAAAGTAGAGGCGCGACATAAGACAAGTTTGGAAATCTGGCACCAAGCACAACTGGTCAAACGCAGACTGTCCAGGAGCTATTTCTGGTGTCCCCTTCAAATGGCAACTATCGAAATCAATGTCTAGCAGGAAGGGTTTTGTCCATATATTGTAGTGTTCGTCAAATTGTGATTTGTCCTGGGTCCAGGGTACGGAAGCAAGATTTGGGTAACTTCCTGATCCCTTATGGGCCTGTACAATTTGTGTGGCGGGTACAGCTAGATTGATTTTCTTTGTTTGCAACAGGGCCATGCTTTTGATGTCTTTAAAAAGCAGGGTCTCCACGCGGAAAGCGTCATTTTCGAACCCAATCTCTTTCATTAAAGTAATAAGTGCTTGGTAATAATCTTGAAAGGGCTTGATGACGATCGTCTCAAATGACTCCGAGTCCTCTGATTTCTTTTGTCCCATATCATCGACATATTCGTCGTAATAGCACATATCGTGACTAAACTCCACTGGAATTAGATGCTTTTTGGATCTGATTGTGATCACCACCAAATCACACGATAACGCCTTTGGCTCCGGTGGGCTTTGCTTGCCTTCTCGTGTATCATACGCATAAGATATTTCCAAAGGTAATCGTACTTTTGTCTTATATGCTTGTAAAGGGTTACGGAACCCAGGTGGAGGAACATATGGAATCTTCAAGATAACCTTCGGTACGGCTAAAGTTAGGGTTCCCAACACCTTTGAAAATCCGGTTATGGTCTTCTTTCGGTAGCTGCTCACATGCTGATAAAGTTTTGAGTCCGTTGCCTTGTTACTGGAATGTTTTCTGTACGAATTACCTGGTGCCATGTATTGGTGCCTTAGCTTGTCGTGCACCAGCGAGCCAGTGTGTGAGGTTCTGGATGAGGCCAGGTTGAATGGGGTCAATGCAGGCGATGACCCGTATTTTGCCTCCGACCGCAAACGCTCACGCACCAATCTGCCTTCTTCAATCTTTTGCTCCACTGATTTCATGAAAGCTCGATAGTATGCGTTCACTTTTTGATCGTAAACATCCTTATACTCGGGGAAGACTGAGTATGGAAGAAGTCGTAGCGGTACGCTTGTCTCCCGCACAAGTACGTACTTGTCAGTTGGCACATTGTGATTATATTGTGAAGCACGACCCATTACTCTGGCAGTGACCGAATATCCTATGAAAGAGTCCATAAATGACAAGTCCTTGGTTTGCAGCTCGTTATACATAGGAATTCGGTTTTTGGTACTTAAATTAAACGCCTTTCCCAAGGATGGAAGTAAGGCACAATGTGCATCCAAACTGTGCACTTCACAATTATCATCCAAAAGCCTTTCGGGAATGCGGAACGAAAAATACCTCTTGTATGTTGTGTTTGGTCTAAAGAGCCTCTTGGCATCAATAGAAAGATATGTGTTGTCCCATGGATCGATCTCCCCATCACACCAGTCGTGTGGATCACCACTATCGGTTACAAGCCGGTCAATATTGGCATAGGACCATGATGCAAAAAGATCGAGCATGTTCAAGAACTTTACAACAGTGGGTGCGTTCAACGTTTCCTTGTTGCCATTCACCAGTGGCATAACACAGAGAACCCCTTCCAACGCAACGTAAACCATATCAAATGGAATCAGGTCTTCTAGATTGTTGTGAAGTGTGACGTATCCATGTATATAGTCGCCCTGTTTGAACTCAGTGTGTGAAGTATCAATCAAGTTTGGTTTGACTCCTTTCTGACACACTTCGTCAGTAAAAAAGACCTTGACATCTAAATTCGCGGCAATTGGGTTGTTGAGATCGGCCAAGTTATCTAGATTGTGCACGTGTGCAAGGACTGTTGACTCCCAGAAATCAGCGGAGTTTTGATTAAATGTTTCCGACGCTTCCTGCTCCGCATTTACTCCAGGCATTGGAGGAAAGGGGAACGATGATGGGCCGTGGTTCTGATTCGGCACGGACGTGACTGGTGTGACGCCTCCTGAATTCATGGGGGACATCTCATAGAGTGGTGGATCTTCTTTAAAGTTTTCCTCATTTGGGATCAATTTTTTCGAAATAGTGGACTGAAAAAAGTGGTACGAGGGCAATATTGAGTTTATAAGTGCATCGTCTTCTTTTCTTCGACTCTCTTGGCTACGGATAGACCCTATTGGGTGTAAATCCGAGAATTTGTCTGCCATTCTTGCCCATGTTGAAGAGGTTGAACAGCTTTCCTTGGTCTGTGAAATATGGAGGTGATGAGCCCATGCAGGATATCGATGGTCAATAGGCATTATTGGTTTTCTTTGTCAGGAGTATAGGTCTGTTGACGATTAATTTTCGGCCAGAGATAGAACTAAAGATTTCAAAAGTGACGAAATGGGAAGAATTCAATGCAATATTGATAGTGATTTTTCTTGTACAATTTAAGACATTCAAAATTGAAACCACCTTGCACACATTTAGTTGAAACGGCAAAAACACAGGTCAATTCTACACAATTTGATGTGAATAACTCGCTCTAAAATGCTTCACAACTATCTATAATTCTTTGTAGTGTATTCCATTGGAAGAGTACATTTCTTGCGTTTATATTAAAAAAGAAAAGAAAAGAAAAGAAAAGGTCAATAATGTTGAATTACAAAACAAAACCCTGAGTCCTCCTAGTTTCACTGCGCGAACTAAATAACGCGTGTCGCAATCCCTACCTGGACGGCCTGAGACCATTCTTCCAATGCGGCAGAGGTGTTCAAAAAGCCTACGCTACGCGGCGTAGGCTACGAAGCGTAGCGTAGGCTTTTGAAAACCCAGCGTTGAAACTTGCGTAGCGTTCTCTTCTTCCTACGCTACGCTTAGTAGTGAAGCGTAGCGTTGGAACAGTGTGTGAGTATGAAGATAGGGACTGCTCGTGGAGATCATGTTGAAGTCCACTGAACCTATGCAACCTACATTATGATGTCAGGCTTACTGCTAGATAGATGTTCTTTTGTTTTTGTTTTTTTACGTATGGTTCAAAATACCCAGCAGGATGAGTTCATGCTCAAAAAACTTCTGAACCTTCTTCCATTTCTTTTTTGAGGTCCTCCTCAACGTTCATGACCGAAATAATACTTATGTTTGCAAATACTACATTCCAAAACAATTCTTTTCTCGTCCTCTGGCATTTCAGGCAAAAGATATCAGTCGAACAATTGATACTTCACAACATCATGAGCTTGGTGACGTGGTGGCAGAACAATATTTAACGAGTAGTACTGCTCTTTTGTGTGAACGGCCGTCATTTTGGACTCGGACTGCAAGCCCTCGAGATGTTCAGAAGTATACGATTATACTTTCTGTATGAAAATCTCGCACACAGCTGGATAGAAACTGAGCTAGTTCTTTGGATATAGGATTAGAAAAATCGACCAAAAAACAGATGGGGTACCTCGTTATTTAATCGCTTTTAGATTGGGCATCGTCGGATCGTACGGCACGCATTCCCAAGCTTAGGGTGAATTTGAGGCACGGAAAACACGATTTTAATAAAAATAAGCTTTGAAAAAAGGCACAAAACTAGAACTCTGAAAGATCTGGGATGCACTTCACACAAAGCCTACGCAAGTCAACGCTACGCTACTCCGTAGCCTTTCCGAGATCCTGCGTTGCATCTTGCATAGCGTTGTGAAAAGGCTACGCCAATGTCTACGCTGTAGCGTAGCGTAGGAAAATCTATCCTACGCTACGCGCGTTTGAACATGTCTGCAATGCGGTATAAGCACAACAAACTACTTGAGAAGCCTCATGGCAACCAGGAAGGGGAGGAGAGCACATTGCGAGTACACCCTTTGAATCTGTCTTTCTGAGTTTCTGCTTCATTCAGCTCGTACAAAAGGTTATTCCGTGCTTTTTGTTTCGCGATACGGTTTCCGATGAGGGAAACTTGAAACACAGACTACACTTAAAATGGACATAAATTGTCCATTGTCAACCTTGGGAAATTTGCGCCAATTTGAACATGGCAAGTTGTCAATGTACGAAGCTTCTTCATTCTGCAATATACATGCTTTGACGCAATTCTGCATGAATGCCACTTGATCCTCTTCAAATCTCCCTACAACATATCCAACCAGTCTCAGTCGCAGTCTTAGTCTCAGATCAACGAAGACGCTTTGCTTGGAGAAAGCAAACCTGCATTGGCACTTTTCATGATTCTACAGATGAAATTTTGCGCAACTTGTTCCGCATTGGTAAAATTGCACAAGAGATCTAATTCGAGCGCTGTCACTTAAGTGCAGGCGCGATACAGTAGTGTGGATGCGCACAATCGGCTGATCCGAACAATAGCTTATCTCCGAAGACAATTTATAAGAGAGCATTTTGCGCAAAATTGACGAGTTCGCCGGTTTTCTCTCGGTTTTAATCCACCGGAAGAATAACAGATGAACTCAATCAGCAAATACTCGCTGTGTGCCTATAATAGTGGCGGCCATTCTCTTGCTCGAAAATCAGTAACAACATGCTTTCTAGCGTTTGCCATAATTTGTCAGGCCGTTAGTATCCCACAAATTAATGACCACAACGCCCTTCACATGGAGATTTTTGATGCACATACTTTGTACACTGCGGGAAAAACGGATCCGGTGGGGGATAGACTCGGACAGCCAGAATTGAATCCCTCTAAGGAGCACCTTGCATTGGGCGCAAGCGGTATGGTTTCTTGTGATGTTCCTCTCTGCCTGGAGATGGGACGTGAGATTCTACAAAAGGGCGGCAATGCCGCAGATGCAGCGGTTACAGTTGCTCTTTGTATAGGCAGTGTTAATTCGCATTCATCCGGGATCGGTGGAGGTAGCTATATTGTGAGTGGAAATTGCAATGAAACGATATCCATAGATGCTCGAGAGATGGCACCGGCTAAAGCACAAAGAAACATGTACGATCACATCCCACTTTTGTCACAATTTGGTGGTTTGGCTGTAGCTGTTCCTGGAGAATTGGCCGGCTTATACAAGCTTCACACACTTCATGGCTCTGGAAATATATCCTGGGCAGAGTTATTCGAGCCTGTCATTGCGTTAAATGAAAAAGGTTGGAATGCGCCTCAAATTTGGGTTCGTGCTGTACAAAAGATCAACGAGTTGCTTCTTTCGCGGGTTAAAATCCTCAAGGAGTCTTGGGATTATGTGTTCAAGAACGGCGGCCCTGAGTTGGTCGATATTGGGGACCATATCAAACGTTCAAACCTCGCCAAAACACTTCGAAGAATTGCAGAAAATGGTTCGGCCGATATATTTTATGATCCACAAGGCCCCATCGCCCCAAGTCTCGTGGAAACCACCAACAGGCTTGGAGGAATAATCGAGTTGCTGGATTTCACAAGCTATTCGGTTGAAGTTACCGATGCTCTTCTGTTCAACTTCACACATAATGGTGACGACTACGAGTTGTTGACCACAAAAGGGGCATCATCGGGGATTGCGTTGGTGGCGGGGCTAAACTTCTACTCCACGTTGAATGAGCATCTTCAGAGTGAGCCGTCTCTGCCCGTTCTTGAAACACATCGTCTCATAGAGGCAATGAAGTGGGCATCCTCGGCGAGATCACATCTCGGGGACGTCAATAAGACTTATCTCAACGAGATTGTCGAAAAGTATTCGCACCCGGAGTGGGTGGTTGAACTCCTTGAAGATGATAAGTATTCCGATGACACCACATTTCCATGGCAGCACTATGGGCCATTATTTGAGATTAGCGGCAAGCACGGCACTTCACATTTTTCTGTTGTCGACAAAGACGGAGGCGCTGTGGGTATGACAACAACCGTCAATCTACTTTTTGGGTCCCTGGTGTATGATAACAGAACAGGAATTTTCTTGAACAACGAGATGGATGATTTTTCTCAACCCAAAAGGAAAAACGCCTTTGATTTATCTCCGTCGGCACTCAACTACATCGGCCCAAAAAAACGGCCTCTTTCTCTGATGGCGCCCACGATCATCAAAAAGAATGGCCAGATTGCTTATACACTTGGATGTGCGGGAGGCTCTCGAATCAACACAGCCATATTACAGGCCATAGTCAGGATGATATACTGGGATATTCCTCTTTTGGAAACGATATCTTGGCCTAGAATTCATCACCAACTTCTCCCAGAGTATGTGATGATAGAGAGCATCGACCTATTTGACCAAGAGTACAAGCTGCAACAAATTGTGCTGGAGCTTGAGCTGCGAAACCATAAGTTGTTTGAATCTGGCGCGCTCACGGCAATGAACGCTATAAGAAGAAATGGTGAGATGTGGGAAGGTGTCAGTGATTACTGGCGCAAGAGAGGTGCTGCAAGAGGGTACTGAAACGAAGGACTGAAACGAACAACAGCCGTGAAACGAGAAATACCTCAGTCCTAATAATACATCAACCACTGATTGAAGGAGGACCGTCTGTTTTAGTTCCCCTCATCACGAGTTAACAATTGACCTGGGTCTTCTCAAGCCTCAAAGGTTTTCCGGAACAATGGAAATCGGGTGTTTCGGGTGGCCCAATTAAGAAGTGTTTCAAAGCTAGTTGATTGTCTCGAGCAGGCTCAGGACTTTATGCATGAGCAAGACTGGCAGCATGAAGGTGTATTGCATCGCGAACCCTTCGTGTGGGGCTTCTCTGCCAAGCATCCTGCATTGTATTCTGTTGTGGGGGTGTAGGCGAAACGGCCCACATTACTGGCCCGGAGGAAAAAGTGATATCTGAATTTCACAATACATCCATTCAATATATTGTCAATAGGGTGTGGAAGTAAAGTAGACAGTGAAAAAATTGTTAAGAAAGGACATATTAACATGTTAAAACAAATTGTGTTTCTTTCTAGTCCAAATAGCTTCACGTTGGTTGGCCGATCAAATTGTCGCGGTGCTAAACTCCGATGGGGCTAGCGGAGCCGGTGGAGTGCATGAGCCATGATCCCCAGATTTCGGAACCAAAGTCCGTGGGCAAAGGTATATAGTGTCGAGGGTCCTACAGTGACAATTCGAGTTTAGCCACTCCCTATAAAACTATAAGGACTGCTTTATTACTCATCTATCATCTATTTATTCGCTTTTTATTTATTCGTCCATTTGCCCTTCGCACGTGGCATCACTCATCCACAAAACGATCAATCAACTCGCAATGTCGACTTTCCAATACCAGGACCAACTTAAGAAGTTACCTATCCCAGATTTGAACCAAACTTGCAAGAACTACCTAGACATTTTAAAGCCTCTTCAGACGGAAAAAGAGCACGAAAAAACCATCGAGGCAGTGCAGAAGTTCATAAAGAGTGGAGTTGGGAAGTATTTGGATACGGAATTGCGCACTTACGCAGAGACAAGAAACTCGTACATTGAGCAGTTCTGGTATGACTCATATTTAAACTACGACTCACCTGTCGTCTTGAACCTAAATCCATTTTTCCTCTTGGAAGACGATCCTTTCAATAACGAGGCTACTTGCGTTAACCCACAAGTCAAGCGAGCAGTATCATTGACGGTGTCTTCTTTAAAGTTCATTCAGGCGTTGAAGAACGAAACTCTTCCTGTTGACAAACAACGAAATGGCGAGCCACTTTGCATGTATCAATACCTGAAGTTGTTTGGTGCACTGAGAATTCCAACAGAGGATGGTTGTGTCATGCAAACAGACCCTCACTCCAACCATATAATCGTATTGAGCAAGTCGCAGTTCTATTGGTTTGATGTTTTAGATGACGACAATAATCTTCTTTTGACAGAACAGGACTTAATTGTTAATTTCACGTCTATCATTAATGACTCGCTTAGGACGCCAATTGATGAGATCGCCAAGTCCTCGTTTGGAGTGTTAACTACAGAAAACAGACGGGTTTGGGCAAAGATTCGGGTATCTCCCACAATAACTGAAAATATTAACAATAACGAGATCTTGTCGATCATCGACTCGGCTTTGTTTGTGATATGCTTAGATGACATAGCGCTCAACGATTTGAGCGAGCTCTCCAAGAACATGTTATGCGGACTTTCTATTCTCGACAAAGGGGTCCAAGTCGGTACTTGCACTAATAGATGGTACGACAAGTTACAGATTATTGTCACTCAAAATGGAAAGGCTGGAATCAACTTCGAACATACTGGAGTAGATGGGCACACCGTTTTGAGGTTTGTCAGTGATATATACACAGACTCCATATTATCCTTTGCCCAGTCGATCAACTCAAACACGCCTTCCCTCTGGGGTGAGCAAAAACAGGGTGGCACCTACGAAAATAGCAACCTTGTCACGATCCCAAGAAAGCTTGAGTGGGACCTCACATCTAACCTATCACTTGCCCTTAGATTTGGTGAAACTAGACTCTCCGATTTGATCAACCAAAATGAGTTCCGGCACTTGGAGTTTAAGAACTATGGCTCATCCACAATAAAACACATGAAGTATAGCCCTGACGCTTTCGTGCAAATGGCATTTCAGGCTTCTTACTATGCTTTATATGGTAAAGTTGAATGCACTTACGAGCCTGCAATGACCAAGAGCTTCTTTCATGGAAGAACCGAGGCCATCCGAACCGTCAGCCAAGAATCAAATCTCTTTGTCAGAAAGTTTTTCGATCCAGAATTCCCCGCTAAAGATAAGTTAAAGGTATTATCGGCTGCTTGTTTAAAGCACTCGGAACAAACAAAGAGGTGCTCCAAAGGAGAAGGAGTAGATAGACATTTGTTTGCGTTGTTCTGTATCTGGAAGAGATACGTAGCACAGGCCGAGTCCAGAGACGCAATGCTTTACACAGGGATGCAACCGTCAGATAGCCACGCCACAGTTACATCAGAGACAATTAGTGACTCTTCGGATCACACACTTGGAGGAAATAATCAAGAATCTTTTGCCTTCAACTTGAACGAGTTGCCCGAGATATTTGCTGACCAAGGCTGGGACAAGCTCAATGAGACCGTGTTGTCTACCTCTAACTGTGGAAACCCGTCCTTGAGACTCTTTGGATTTGGCCCAGTGAGCGCAAATGGTTTTGGAATCGGTTACATCATCAAAGATGATTCGATTTCAATATGTGCTTCTTCTAAACACAGACAGACTGAGCGGTTTTTGGTGACGCTTGAGTCATATTTGATTGAAATCTATCGCATTTTCAAGGAGGTGAACCAGGAATCGGCAGTTTTGGCGCCGATCGACACCAAGATAAAGAGCGGTGGCGTTTCATCTGGCCCAATTGCTCCAGTTGTGTCAAAGCGCCCTCTTCCAAATAGGAACGACTCGTTGAATACCCTCTTTGGAGGATATGGGTACTTTGACATTGGTGAGGACGAGATTAAGTCCCGAGGCCAAACTCCAGAGCCCCCATTTTTGTCCAGACTAGATAGTCTGTTTTCAGTACGGGATATTGAGAGAAAATTGAGGTTATCCGAGTACTAGCGAGATTAGAAATTAATAGTATATTAATGCAAAGCTGGGTTGCAACTAAAGCCGAGGTTCTAAAGACCGAAACCTTGGTTCAAAGCGGCACGTAAGTTAGCCTTATTTGGCTTCGTGTTTTTCTTGAAAGCATTGGCAGTGGGCATATTCCGCATAGTAAGCTCACTAGCCGAAGGTTTCGTCTTCACTGCTGGTGCCGGCGCTGCCTGGGTTTGAGGAGGTGGTGGATAGTATGCTCCAGGGGGTGGATAATACATGACTGGTTGCTGAGGATAACCATATCCTTGAGGAGGTGGTGGGTAATATCCCTGTGGTGGCGGTGGGTAGTAAAATTGCGGAGCTGGCGGAATCTGTGCCTGTAGCACTTGTCCTTGTGACATTTGCGGTGGTGGAGCTTGCTGCGGTAGCATATGCTGAGGCATTGAAAGAGGTACGGATTGGGGAGGCATGTATTGGGCTGGCATTCCTTGAGTTGGCATTCCTTGAGCTGGTTGGGAAGTCGCATGCACTTTCCTGGAATCTATCCCATGTTGGTTGAGATGATGCTGCACAGCTGGGGCAGGCTGAGATACCAGAGGCCGGGATGTGTCATGCCTCGGTGGGTGTCTACCAACGCTGGTGGGTTCTTTTGTCCGCTTACTTGGCGCGGCCGCAGTACTCCCAGCATGATGAGTCTGATGTGAATTCTGGTGTGCATGGGTATACTGATGACTTTGCGCTGCCGAATATTGCATGTCATTATGATAGGCGTGACTGGGATCAACGGCATGCGGATCAACGTTTCTGACATGTTCATCAACAGTATTAGAAATATGACCGTCTTGGTAGCTGTAATTATGCAGTGTATCATACTGTGCCTGAGGTATGCCTCGAGAAGTATCAACAGGATGGTCCGGCGAGAGTTCACTTTCTGAACCATGTCCAGAATATGGAGCGAGATCCTGAGCAAATGACTGCTCTGGATAAGCAGGCAGGCTATGGTTTTCAAGTGGTTGCAGAAACCCCTCCTCTGCTGAACGCGCTATCTTCTCTTTTTTGTTTGTATTCTCCTGGTTATGCAATTGATACGTCTCTGCCTCTTCAAAAGACCTTTCATGTTGTGTGACATGCCTTGGCAGCCTAAGATTCAAATCCTCAGCATGAGAAAATTCCTGCGTAATCTTAGACTCCTGAGGCAACGCTCCAGGCCTGTCTCCCATGTACCTCGAGCCCTGCGTATCAGGATGTGATATGGTATCACCTTGGGTTCCGTCAAGATGGTCTGGGCAATATGAGGTTACATTCTCTTCAACCATTGGCACAGAAAGAGGCGGAGGGGGTGCATTGGGCATGGCCTGCATCATTTCCAATAGCTCCTTCTTCTGCTTCTTTTTCTTCTTTTTCTTCTCGCTTTTGTCCTCTGAATGCGACGCATACTTAGCCGGTTTATCGATCGAGACTTCTGGGACTTTCATGTCATGATATTGTTGATGCTCATAGGAACCAAGTTGTACAGTTTGCTGCTCCAGGAAGACTATATTTGAAGTCTGATACATGTCAGGATCCGGGTGTCTGGAATGAGAATTCGAAGGGTAGCCCATCTCTGACAGGTATCCTTGTCTCTCCCTACCCTCATCATGTCTAACTGGGTGCATTTCTTGATGTGACTGGATACTCTCATCAATTGGCGACTTCCTTGATTCGGGTGCTGTGGTATGATCGATCTCATTCGGCAAAGCAGGCAACTGGTGTTGGTGGGAATTGTGAAGTTCGGATTTTGTAACTGGAGGTAGCTCCTTCTCGGGGTTTTTTGGTGCACACGCATCAAGGTACTTTCGGTCATCTACTCCGGGAATTTGATAGTTTTCGAAGGGATCCAGAGGCACCCGTTGCTGTCTTTGATCAAAGGGCGTTTCATAACTGTCGTATGGCTCATGATAATTGTGGTCATCTTTGGTTAAATTATCCCTCTGAGCCCTTTCGGCCTCTTGTTGACAAAATCTGTCATAGTCGCTACTGTGAGACACCGCTTCGGGCTGAACGGCTGAATGCAACGGAGCCGGCTGAGCCGGGGGTGGAGGAAGATGAACGTGTTGCTTTTTTGGTTGAGGAGGTTTCGGTTGTTGTGTTGGTTCAAGCTGTGGGGGACGCGGTCTGCTCACCATCTTTTTTGAAGAAAGGACCATTTTGTTGCTGAAGCTTTGAGAAAGTCCACTGCTATAGTCTGAGCTAGGCGACGACTCAAAATGATTGTAGCCAGCAAATTCCCCATCTTCAAAGGTAAAGTGATCATTTTCAAATGAAACATCTGGGAGCGTAGATTTCGGTGGTGTAGGTGGGAGCCTGTCGTCTTTAGAGGGTGGGGGCGGTGGTAGTGGCCGCTCTAGCTCTGAAACATTCAAGGCAACTGCAGGGTTTGATGAGGTCCTCGTTTCTCCAAAATTTCGGGGTAGTGGAGAGATGAGGGGAGAACGGCTATAATGATCGGCTTGAGTCTTTCGAACAGGTGTTTGGAATTTTGAAATGTACTCGTCTGGTTCGATGATAGTTTCAGTCACAACCATCCATTTTTGGAACCCCTTCAAGCCAGCTTCGACGACAATCGAGCGACCGAATAAAGACTTGACACTAGACGCCTGATCTGATGCTAGAGAGGAGAGCCAAGTCCAAATATAATAATCTTGAAGCGTCACAGTCTTGATGGTGACTTCCGAGTATAGGGGAATGTTCGGATCCTGACATTTACGGGACTGCCGAGACCATCCTGGATATAAATCAAAGTCTGAAGGCACGGGGTCGGCAGTCAAACGGGCTAAAACACGGCGGGACTCTTCAGAAAGAGTTGACACAATCTCAGCGGAGGAACCTTTCTGGAAGATGTTCTTGAGAATGGTGAAGTTTTCTGTCAGAAGAAACGCGTCTCTCTTCTCAAACGAAAGGGAATGCCGCACTTTACTGATGAGCTCATAAGGATCACTGGTTCGCCGTGTAGAACGAACATGCACACAAGGTATTGTAATGACCGATTTCACCGAGTTTGTGCTTTCGGGAGGAGGATAACTGTTGGTAATAAGCAACGACTGTAGCGTCTTGGGGAGGTTCAAAGTGTCTGCTTCTGTATCAGGAAGCATAGCTCGCAAAAAGGAGAGAAGTAGGTGAAATAATCCATTGCTTGTTTGTTTCCAAGCCTCAAGACCATCTAGGAAACTGGCTTCCTTTTCTATGGTCGCATCGTAAAACGCGGAGGAGCCGACAGGCGTGCTTTTAAATGCCCACATGCTCGCCATTTTTGCAATTTTGCGGCCGTTCAAGTGGTTGTATTGCGAGTTTGAAGCAATGCTGATCAAAAGGTCCAAGAAGTCGTACACTATAGAAGCGTGCGAGGAAGAAGAAAGACACTTGGGCATTATTGTCAAGAATGCATCTTTCGGGTACCCGGCTTCATGTTCCTTGCGCTTGAACTCAAGATATACTGGCCATCCGATAATCTCATTATTCGGTAGTCTACACCAGAAATATTTGAGCCCGCAAATGAGGGTGAATTCATCAAAATCGTCCAAGAGCGATCTCACAATGGCTTTGTTTGATGTGTCCACCATGACTCCGTCCGGAAAAACCCGTCGAAGAAATAGATTTAGCTTTGTGTCATCCACACGTGACCGAAAAGGAAGAAAAATATGGGGGGTTTTGGTTCCCCTAGCCTTTAGTTCAGCGGTCATTATATGAAGAAGACCCTGAAGTTTCCTGCGTGTGAACTGACTCCCTGGAATCACATTGCCCTTCTGCTCTGGCATGACAGGAAGTGTGGGAAGATCGAGCTCGTAGTTTTTAGCCATAACCCTATATTCTTTTGTTACTTAATTTTTCGGAACGTGGTCCTAAAAATGTATCCCTCTTCTTCTTTTTGTTTGTATTTTCTTTTTGTTTTGACAGATCTTGTATATTCAGTGCACGCTCAGGAGACGCGAAGAAAAGCGCAGCTTGAAAAACTGACCCTACCGCCCGCGAGAAGCAGGAGACGCGACATCCTCGGTGGCGCTCAACCGAGAAACAAGAAAATGATTATCACAAAGCACAACAAAGAAACGAGAAATGAAGAGAATGAAATTTACGGCCAGCTTACATTGAGATTGAAGAGCAACGAGTACATATTTGCACGCTCCTGTTGATGTACTTCCTCGTGGGGATTGTTTTTCCTTTTATAAATAGTTAAGTCTAGAACTATTTTTCATCTCACGCTGGAAGCGGTAAGAACGCGCATGGTTGCCTAGTCTCGCTCGTAGATGCAATGCAATGGATGACCACCCATTATGTACTCTCCGGCATCAGACAGCTACAGTCTTTAAGAACATCTAGCCATCAATAGCCTTGTACAAGCTTCACTCGACTTCCACTGTCTTTTATGAATTTCTGTGCTCGAGTAAATATAATAGCCTCCGAATGAATGTCGCTCAATGTGATGATCAAAAAAGCGTTCTGCATATTCACAGGGACATGGACATACTCCCGAGTGCGCGTCTCATCACAGCCCTCAATACTTCCGTGCGGGTACGGCCGTTGCACCTGAGCGCCATGTTCTTAGAAGTAGTTTCTTGACCGGGGTTTCAAAAGCATTAAACTTAATAAATCTGCATATAGCCTTAGCCATCAAAGTGCTTATTCAGATTTAGGCAGCGTATTCGAGCAGCAAGATTTTGGTCCTTGTAGTATTAGAGCTGGAACTGTCGCGCCATCATGTTAGTATTGTCGTTCTGATGCTGAAGGTCCACCATACTCGCAATGGGCCGTAGATCGTAGTTCGAGACATGATTATTGTGTTTCACATGCTGTAAATCCGATGTGCTGCTGATTGATCTAAGATTATCCTTAGTCTGATGTTGTGGCTCGGTACCGCTGGGATGACCACTGGCCAGGGCAAACTGCCTACCGATGGCTAGTTCATTCACACCAGGGGGTATATTCTGCCCGTTAGGAACCTGCATTCCATGCACGACTTCATTCGGATTCATACCCGAAGCATGTTGATCATTGGAATGTAGTTGAGCCTGGCCATTCATCACCCCTGGAGGCTTCTGTATATGTTGCTGATTCGGTATTATATTGGGAACTGGGGTAGCAACAGCCCCGAAAGTTTGGTCTGAATTGGCGTCTCCATGCAAGAGATATCCCGAGTGCGCGAGAATACCTTGAAGCTGCTGATAGCCACCTACCGAGTTCAGAATACCGGGATAGTCCTTGTTGTTAAGCAAGATTCCTCGCAATACGTTGATGTGTTCTCGAAGCTGGGCGTTTTGGGCAGACAATTCGCGGTACCCATCCGAATAGAAGGTGAGCTCGCTCTCCATTTTTGTGAAAAGCTGTTTCTTTCTTTGTCTGCATTTTAAAGCAGCAACCCTGTTCCTTTCTAAAAATTGTTTTCGTTTTTCCTCTTCCTCTACATCATCGTTCTCTTTCTTAGAACCTTTGCTATCCTCCTTTGCCTCTGTTTTACTTAATTTGGTGGACCTGTTGCTGGCCTTGGTCGTTTTTTGAGCTTTTGGTTTAGCAGCTGGCTCCTCACTGGTTGGGGGCCTCTTCTTTGGGTTTGTGGATGGCTCATTATTGATTGAGGCCTCAGCCTTAGGTTCAGGCGGGTTCTCCTCTTTAGCCTTCGATGAAGACTGTAGTTCGCTATGATTAGCCAGAGGAGGAACACTCTGAGCCGGCTGACTGCTATTCATCGTTGATGCTTGAGACATGGGAACCGTTTGATGGTCAGTTGCGTTATTATTCACCAACCCTAAAAGAGTTTGTAGGCCAGGGGTCATCTGCCCATTTGCTAGAGAGTCTGGAATGTTGAAGTTGAAGCCGTTAGGACCCATGATACCCGGGGTTAATCCGGTGCGAATATTAGACTCAGTAGGAATAAGACCAGACTTACGCGTATACAGTGGATAGTTCTGAGGCTGTGGGGGCGGAGGGTAAAATCCCAGGCTATCTCCAGTTTTTGCGGTGCCGACACCATTTGTTGCCGTCAAAAGACTGCTCCACATGTTTGAGCTTGGGGTTCCTGGAGATCCCACTCCTAGTCCAGGCAGTAAATGGATTGGAGGAAGTCGGCGACCTCCGGGAGTATAAACAGGAGGCGTAAGGCCTTGTAGGCGCTCATTGTTGACACTTCCAAAATTCAGGATCCTTAAGTTGTGCTTGTTATTACCCCCAGCTTGATCGTTGGTATCTGGCACTCCTGCGGTTTCAGCGGAGGCCTTGTTACTGTCACCAGTGAGATTTTGATCTCCATCGTGGTGTATTTCCTGGGGAGGAAGCAAGGCACGAGGCTTCATTTCAAGCATTTCCGAAGAGTTCCCCAGTGTAGAGGATCTGCCCATCAGCAGGTTTTGCGATACCCGAGACAACGCCGAACCATCCGGTGCCGAGGAATCAGTTTGATTAGGTTGTGCTCCATGCGCATGAAGTAGATCCTTTGATGCAAACGAGTTTTCGAATAGATTGAGTTCAAGGTCCAATTGCGTTTTCAGCTAGAGGGTTAGTCTTTTATGGCTCGTAATGACACTGGATTAAGGGGAGGCGAAACTTGGGATTTCAGCGTGCCATTGTTTCCTACGCGACGCAAATCGGCTTGTGTATGAAGCCGATGACGTGGTAATGCTGGCCTGGTTTGTTTTTGGGATTATGCCCATACAGCGAGGGATTACATACTTTGCTTGTCATGACGTAATGACCGTGTCTGATCTGTAGTTGACACCAGTTGATATAGTGTCATCACTATTTTTTTTTTCCTCTCGCCAGCTTACGTCATTTTCGTGGCAGAGTCTGCATGCCGGCCTCGTAATTGCCGGATCTTACATACAAGGAAACAACCAAGTAGCGATCATGCTGTAATTTTTAAAAATGCTTTCCTAATATTCACTGAGATTCTGATGGATTCAAATGCTTCTTGTGTCAAAATAAATATTCATACGCATCAATTGAAGCCTATGCTTTGCAAACCCGTGGCCACTTGTAGCAACGGAGTTCCCAAAAATTAGACTTTTCTCTAAGCCGCCCCACGCGTCCTATGACCTGTGCCAAATGTCATGCGTCGCGGCGTGTCTCACTTGACACGATGGATCAAAAATCAATTAATTGCTTCTTTTATCTCTTTAAGAGCCTGTGCCATCCTCTTTTTCTCCGTTTCTTCTTGCTCTTTCATCAGCGGATTTTTCTTGAATTCTTCTTTAACCTCTTGATCAAGTTTTTTGGCTGCTGGCTCGGCCTTAGGTAGGTTCTTTTTATCAACCTTCTGGGGCTCGGTGGGTTGCTTGGACTCGGGGGATCCCACCGAAGGTTTGAATAAGTCTTCGTTTCTCTCGTCGTCCATATTTCTGCTCCAGCCTGTTTTGAATAATGGCTTCATATCAAATCTAGGTAACGGGTGAGCCTCTGTGTTGAACACGTAGTCCTTGAGTGGCAACTTATCATCGTCATCAAACAATAAGTAGAGGTATTTCAACGTCTCCGCAAGCCAAAATGACTCCATATTGTCGATATAGTTCGGTTCCGTAGATGTAACGTCTCTCAAAGATGTGTAAGTGAATTTCCCATCACTTCCCTTGACTTTACTGTGATCCACAAAGCTGCGGAAGACCTCGTACCCCCACTTTCTGTACTTCTCATCACCAGTGAGCTTATACAAGTAGTAAAATGACTCAACAGTTTCTGGTCTTTGCAAATTATGCCTATCCAGTGGCTTGATTGTGAAATCCTTGTCATTACCTTCTTTCGTGTTGAACATAACGATTTCCGGAGACAAGCCTGTCTCAACTTCACTGTACATCTTGTAGCAAGTATGGGTCAACTCCTCACCAAGCTTGAAGTCGCTCTCCTTGTCATCGTCCCAGAAAGGCAGTTTTCTGGCCTCTTTCAAGGTTAATCCATTAGTGGCACCAAGTGCAACAAGGCCACCATAAAAGCACACAAGATGATCCATCTTGGGAGACAATGGGCCGCCAATACCGGATTCCAATTCACCAATAAAAGTGAGACTATTGGGCTTCGATTTCGATATAAGATTCTTCTTCACACCCGCAAGGGACTCCTTGTACATCTGCCAGTAAACAGGCTCCTCGTTTTTGGTTTGTAAGAATTGTTTGAGGAGATACTCATAGTAAGAATCACCTCTGGAGCCCAAACGGATTAAGTTTCCCTGATATTTGCCAGTGTCAGGATTGACATAGATGGGAACAAGACCGTCCTTAGGTTTGTTTGCGTCTAATACCTCCATCACTTTCTCTGCTGGTTTCCAGTAAAGCTCCTCGCCGGTCAATTTTGCCAAGTAACGGAACTCCAATTGCAAAGTAGATACCTCGGCGGTCGAAGATGCACCACCATCCACGTGATTTTTGATACCTTTGCCCGACAAAAGGTTGACTGAAGAGAAGGGAAGCCCAGACTTACTCTCGAACCCCCCGTTCAACGAGTTTGCCAATTCCACTGCTTTTTCTAGAAAAACATCGTCATCAGATAAGTGAAAAGCCGACAAAAGTCCACCCAACATTCTGATGGTGGTCTCGAAAACGTTGACGCTGTAGTCGAATTTGTAATGGAGCTCGTCCTTTACCCAATCCCGAGCCCTTTCAAACTCCTGCTTACAGTCCATTATCAACAAGGTGTCTAACAGGTCGACAATGAACCATCCCAAAGGTTTAGGTCCCATATTTTCCCCTGTACCGGCGATTGGGTGGAACACATCTTTGCCCCAAGCATTTTCTTCATAGGAGCGCCAGGATTCAAGGAATACATCCCTCACCTCCTGCTTTGCATCAGGCCATGAAATTGAACCCCGCCTAAAGACTGGTGGGAAAAGCGGACCGATGCAAAAATAGTACACAATGTATAACGCACACGTAGAAAGAACCGCACGTACAAGCATGGCCTTCTTCGATTTCCGGTAGCCTTTGGCAGGAATGAACGCTGACTTTTGATTTGACGGCTTATCTTTGTACAAAGGAAGTGACTGGTTCCTCGAGGACCTGCTGTATAGTGAAAAATCGCCTGATTTTCGGGAGAACGGATTCATAGGTATCGTTTTCACCACAGTCACGCGTTGAAAGAAGGGATATTAAAGAAGGCCGCGTGGCTCAATTGGGTATGCGCGTGAAATTCGACTGAGCGCACACTGCACAGAGAAAAAGTAGGGTCGCAAAGCTTTCTAGAGGGGGCCTGTGCAGGCTTAATTTTCTGTTTGCTAGACCAACTCGCTCGAAAACATGTTAACTTGCCTTACTTCCTACTGGTGAGCCCATGAGAAGAGTTACATTAATTAAACGGTTTTCTTTTTCCCTATTAAATTCTGAAGCATTTCCGCGTAAAGAGTCTTTTTAAAAGTGAATATTTGAATCTGGAAAATGCTGGTTGAGCAAAAGGCTGAATGTGAGTCTCACAAGCTTGCCTTCTGTGGTTTGCAATACATATTATCTCACGACTCGTGTTTAACGGTTTGGTTGTCCACTCCGCTGGGTCTTGATGCGGCTAACAATCGTAAGTTCAACCTTTCCTGTAGCCAGGAACCAAACTGTCGCGATGGAACTGAGACTTGGCACAAATGGTCATGGGATAGCAGGCAGCAGACTAACTCAGTTACGACTTCTTGGTTCCTGCTTGAATCATGAGTGTTTAAAAACATTCAAGAAAAAAAAACCAGTCGCCTTTTACTAAATTTTGTCGCTCTGGAAGTTGAACAGAAGTCTATGGGCGACTATGTAAAGCGAGGCCAAGCATTTCCTTATTTCACTGCACCTCTTTTCTCAGCCACGCCGGACCGCCTCGGTTACGATTGAGGCCGATGCAACTACGACAGAAACGCAAGCGAAATTGCAGCTTAAACGACCCAAGAGGTTCTCAAAATAATTTACTACTATGCTTGACTCAAGTTTGGTTTTTTCCAAAGTAAAAGTGCGGAATAAGAATCCGACAGCTAAAAGGAATAGGCTTAGTCGACCCCATAGTGTTGTACGGCTTGGGTATCGTACTGACTCGGGCCGACTGCAGCGTGCGCATCAACCGGCTACTTTCTCGCACTCGGCCGGCGGTTCACCATGCCGAACTTTCAACAACTCAAACAAGAAATCTGAAAGAAAGACGTGACGATATTATTGCGTTTGAAGAAGAGTCACAAATTTGATTAACGCTCTCTTCCATATATAATACCTCCGTCTCAATAAGCAACCGAAACATTTGCCAAGCTCAAAGTGAATAGCCGCTTTCACGTCTTCTGTACATTGACAAAGGCTGATTAAAAAGTTTATCGAGTGCCACAGTCTCTGACATAATACAAAGAAAAAATAAAAAGATAGATCTTCTGTCTGATACTTCGCTTTTATGTCGACAAATTCGCCAGAAGAAGTGGGGCTGGATTTCCGCTCGAATGGGGAATCCGGATACGAAGGCAAATCCGCCAGATCCCGAAGGTCGAAAGCTTGTAAGCATTGTCACGCTTTGAAAGTCAGATGTATCCCTGTTGACGAAAATGACCCGAACTCTTCTTGTGTAAGATGCATCAATGCAAAGAAAGTGTGTGAGATCGATACGCTCGAGCCAAAGAAGCGAAGGAAAAAGATTGTTCCAAAGCCCGAAAAGGATTCCATCGCCGAGTTGAAGAATCAGATCCTCGCTCTTCAGTCCGAAGTCTTCTACTTGCGCCTGAAGCCGGCATCAGAACTAACTGATTCCCACAGCAATTTCGACAACAACAGCAACAATAAAACCGCTCAGGGAAGTTTACAAAGTCCGTTGAATACTGCGCTGGATACTTCTTCGCCACCATTCATGACCAAGACTGATTTGGAAAATGAACTAGGATTCTTGGGTGGTGGTGACTTGTCCCTAAGGGATATCTCCGAAGATATCAAGAAGTATTCTGACCTCCGAGACGACACACTCCGTAATGTGAACCCGATAGACGTGGTGTCTCTTGGAATCATTGACTTGAACCTGGCTAAGGCTCGCCTCGAGGACTACCGCAGGATTCTATATCCATCTCATTCGTACGTTAAAATCCCCGATGATGTGACAGTTGAAGACTTGATTAGAACACAACCTTTCTTGCTCAACTCCCTCATGGCTGCCACTACCGTTGTTCGTAGAGACGGTACGGACTTTCTGCTATGTCTGGCGTTGGAGAAGCATGCCATCTCCTCAATCACTACCGAGGTTCTTGTGAACGGTTCAAAATCTGTGGAATTGGTGAAGTGTCTTATATTGCTCACGGTATGGTATAATATTCCCGAATTTTTCAAAGCGAGAAGGTACCACGTGTTGAATCAAATATCAGTGACCTTACTCTATGACTTGGGCATAGTGAATAGATCTTCGTTCACCTACTCGAGCGAGACAAAAATTATCAAAAAGGCTGAAGGTCAATTTGATGATGTTGAGTACAGAGTCATGATTTTGACTCTTTTTTGCACCACGGTCGGCTTCTGCATAATTCTCCGAAGAGCCATATTCGTTAAGTGGACTACCTACGTTGAGGAATGTTGTGTCATTTTGGAACAAAGTCTGGACGAACGTCTCAAAAATGTGGCAAAGTTTCTGAGGTTGACCCGCGAGTTGGAAAAGGTGCACCATGTTGTTCATTCTCCCGAGTGCTTGGTTACTATCCCAAAAATCTCGACATATACATTGAACGAGTTTAACACAAGGCTATCGGCAATTCGAAATACCTTAGAAAAGGACAACCACATACTATTAGCCTACTACTATTCTGTCGAAGCCTACCTATATCAACCGCTGTCGGAAGATTTGCGAGTACGGTCGGTAGGCCTTAACTGTACCGAAGGGTTAACAACCAGGACTCTCAACACTATATCACAGTGTACATCATCTTGCCTCAAATCTATGGAGGCATTCAACCAATTAACCGAGGAACAAATTGCTGGCCTTCCCTTGTTTCACTTCACCAGGATCATATACACTGCCGGTATACTCATGAGACTACGATACTTTATTCTCTCGTTGCCATCTAATATCGAAAAAGATCTTGTTCCTCGCTATGCGATCGTCGCAGTGCTGAACTTGCACCACAGAATCAATATGATATCTGCAGCGTACCCAACCAACTTTCTCATGAAGAAGATGAAACTCGTTCTCCGCTTATTTATTCAGACATATGTGACTCAAATCAGAGAGCTCCTCGCGCGAAACGATGATGGAACTCTGGTAAAAGATCCGGTACAGCTGCTTGGTAATGCGAACAAGGATGTGAACAAGTTGGCATTTTCTCTCCTTTCGGCACAGGGAAACCAGTTGGGTCCTAACTACTCTCATGGCTTGCATCTTGATCTCTTGTCATATGCTGCTACGGAACATCGCAAGTCTAATGGGCTCGTGTCGGATGAGAAACATCATGATAAAAATTCTTTGGAACAACCAAACATGTCACTGAATATACCAAACCCTGTGCCTGCAAGTAACACAAGAATTACAGACAGTACCACACTAGGCTATCGTGTGTCACTTCCCCCGTTACAGGACTCGAGATATACAACGGGAGAAAACATCTACAACCCAAACATACCCGAACCAGGCTCACAGCACAAGAACGGAAGTTTTGAGCTGGCACCTTATCCGCCACAAACTTCTGTAAATGTCAGGCCAGTCAATGATTATACTACCGCGGGACCTGATCAGGGTTTTGATGCGGCAGCTGTAAGGGATCTAAGCAAAGATATCTACGAGTTTGATGATGAATTCTGGTCCAACTTATTAACTACTAACGCAGATAAGTATCTTTTTGCGCAAGACGTTCCAAATGCCTCGGAAAATATGGTTTACAACATTTTCAATTGAGCGAAAGTTGCAAATTCTTACTGGTAAATTAATATAAGGGTGAGTGCTTATGCCAGATCATCATAGTCCTGACTCTCGTGGGTTTCTTTATCAGATTTGGTGACTCGTGTAATTTTACACTGATAATAATTTTAGTTTACTTCAAATCTTTCTATAGTACTGTATTGTTCATAGAATCAGATTTGAAATTACTTATTTGGACCGGACACTTAGGAAGACGGGAAACAATTTCGCGCCGCTGAATACGCGCAATGTTCTTCCCGAGAAACCTTACCTCATTATCTTGTGACACAATGGACGATAAAGGATCCCGCCAAAAAGTCGGTACTCTAGATATACTCCGAGTACTTTCCGGGATCTTACTACTAAATGCTTTGGCGTCATGGTGGTTCACGTCGTCCGCAACCTGGGGTTATACCGGTAAATGGTTAGACAAACGGTTTTTGAAGCACCGTTTTTTCGGTCGGAATATCTTGCTCCAACCGCAAGAATTGAGTCTCTATAATGGGTCTGATCCAAACCTTCCAATTTATATTGCTATAAATGGTACTGTTTATGATGTCACGGCGTCTCGTCGCATATATGGGCCGAAGGGCTCGTATTCATTTTTCAGTGGGAAGGACGCGGCACGAGCTTTTGTCACCGGTTGCTTCCAGAAAGAAGACGAATTCACCCATGACCTACGAGGACTTGACCCAGAGGAGGCAGAACGTGATATTCAGGGCTGGCAACACTATTTCGAAACGAGCTCCAGGTACTGGTTTGTTGGTACTGTAGTCCATGAACCACTTTCCGGTGATCCACCTCAACCATGCACGCATCACAAGTATCCCCATTTCTGAACAGGTTTAGCAGTTTTCTTAAAAATAAGCAAATAAGTTTTCTTTTTTCTTTCGCTCAGTTCACAAGATCTGCGGCATCCAAGCTTTTCTGTAAAGTTTTGAGTAGCTCGTCCTTATCTTCGAGCCCAATGCTGATCCTAATGAGATTTCTGTCAACACCCCACTTTTCAACCTCGTCTAATTCCTGATAATGAGCAAGAATTGCGTATGGGCACGCCAAACTAAAGTTAGTTCCCAAAGAAGGACCTTTGTGTAGATTCATGGCATTGAAACACACCGGAGCATGTTTTGGGTTCTTGAGTGTGAATGAAATCAATCCTCCGTACCCACCTCCACGTGTTTTGATCTCATCGTAGTATTTCTTGCTCTCGGAGATCGAGGGGTAGAAGACTTTGTGGACGAGGGGACTAGAAGTCAATAAATCAACAACAGCTATCGACCTCTCGTTCACTACCTTGGACCTTTCTTCGAAATCTCTGGAGTTTCTCTCCAAGTATAGGGCGTCCTCAGCCCAAAAAATGTCCTCGTACTTCTCGTCAAAATGTTCTTTCAACTGTGTATAAACCGGAGAAGACTTGTTCAAGATTAGCGAGCCTCCCATGACATTGGAGTCCCCGGAAAATATTTTGGTTAACGAAGAGACAACCATGTCAGCATACTGAAGGACCGATATGTTTAGGAAGTTTCCAACAGTCTCATCCACCACGACAACAAAGTTGTATTTATCCGCAAGGGTACGTACTTTCTTCATATTTGGCGTCTTCAACAAGGGATTAGAAGGACATTCGCAAAAGAAGCCAGCAATGTCGATTTCACCAGACTCTAGGCCCCTTTCAATCTCATCTAGCGACTCATCATCTCCGTTTCCGAAAAAGAGACACCCAGCACCAAACTTTCTTAATATACTTAACGTATCAACGTAGGGAAAGCCAAAACAAACCAGCTTTTTCTCGCCGTTCACAATGGAGAGAATAGCTTGGTGTGCACTAAAGATTGATGCCATGCCGGTCGGGTACAAGTACACGTCATTCTCGCTAATATTCGTGCCTCTTTTTCCGTCTGAATTGTGATCAAACTGATCAATAGTCTCGTTGTTCTGCTCTACTTGGGCGTGATCGGCTTTACCAGCAATACGCCTGCGTAAAGCAACTTTCGCTTGAGTAGCAAACTTGAGATCCAAGACACGACCGTACTTCTGCTCAATAAAATCATTGAACTCTCGATCAACACTCTCGTTTTGGGATAAAGACGCTGACCGCATTGAAGCGGAGATTGAGGGAGACTTTCGCTGGATGCGCTGTGCCTGTAGCTCTTGTTTGCTTCTGCTATTAGAACGTGTCAGTGGGGTTTTCGCTTTCTCGAACAATTCTTTCAAGACATACTCTGCCATTCTGGACGACACACCTTCTCCGGAATGCTGCCAGTATTGTTTTGCAAGCGGGAAATCATCCTGTGGCATAATGACGCTCACAATAGTACATTCGATAACAGAAGATTTTTCGAACTCGGTTTTGGGCAGAGGCGTGGTCAATTGGAGAATTCTCCGGACCAAATGAGGTTTATCGGTTTTAGCCCTAATGAAATCTCTGCACCTCTTGGCAACAGCGGAGGAGGGGAAAATCATGCACCTTTCGCCATTCCGTGCGTACTTCCTTTCGATGCATCCTGCCAACTCTTGAATCACGCTATGGATGAAGAATCTTGGATATCCTGAAGTCATTTTATCAACGACCCAAGACTCACCTTCCTCGTATCCGACTGTGGCTTCCCAGGTGGGTAAAGTCACCGAGACAGCGTGAGCAGTATTGTTTGGGATTGGGTCCCCAACATTTTGAGAAGGTCCGGCCTGTGTCATTCCAATCTATATACCTTTTTTTTTTGTTTTATTTTGTTCAGCTTATTTTGCTGCTTGTTAAGGTATCCGTTATCTATATATTCCACTTTGTCGGCACTCTATGACGCACCATCATGTGCCGATCTTGCATCCAAGTCGCGCCAATAGCGTCCATGGGAACCGTCGCCTTCGTCTTGGCTCAAAAGAGTACTGACATTTTTCGGTCAAGGAGTAAGAATATTGTTTATGAACTCCACGGGTTGTTTAAATAACTTGTTTAATTATATGCAAGTGGGAAATTCACCATGGAAGGCGGACTTGTTCCAATCCTCAAGAAAAGAATATACAATTCTTGACTATGGTGCAATGAAAGGTGGAAATGGCAGATACATGACAACAGGTCTTGAAGACCTCCCGATTGAACGGAGCATTTGAGCCATTTACGGCATCTTGGTTAAAAACCTCTCGTAGACATAATTGCAGGACGTGCAATGGCTATCAAGCTTGCCGTCTTATGACTTGATGCAGTTGACTGATCCTTCAGCAAGTCGGCTCACTTCCTTGGGCGCGTCGACAGAGGGTGTAGGTGCCTTTCTATTGTGCTGCATGTGTGATTGTACTAGGTGGCCTGCCGCCAATGCAGAACACAAGGAGAGTTCTCCAGCCAAAACTGCAGATGCGACAATACATGCAAGGCGACGGGAATTTTCTCCTGGGCTTGTTGGATGAGGACCACGCACACCCAAGAGCTCCAACATGGCACCTTGAGGTTCAAGAATGGTGCCTCCACCAATTGTTCCAACTTCAATTGAAGGCATAGAAACAGATATCTGCAAATCTCCATTGGCCGTTCTATTCATGAGCGTCATACAGTTCGATGACTCCACGTTTTGCGCGGGATCTTGTCCGCAAGCCAAATACACCGCAGTAACCATATTTGCGGCATGAGCATTGAAGCCTCCTAAGGATCCTGCCATAGCTGATCCGATCAAGTTCTTGCTGATATTCAACTCCACTAATGCATCGACATCGGACTTCAAAACTTTTGAGACGATATCCTTTGGAATTGTGGCTTCAGCGACAACGGACTTACCTCTTCCTTCAATCCAATTGATTGCTGCCGGTTTCTTGTCTGTACAGTAATTACCTGAAACAGCAACTGTAATCATGTCGTCCCAGCCACAGATCTCTACCATATATCTCAAGGAATGTTCAACACCCTTTGAGATCATGTTCATACCCATAGCATCACCAGTAGTGGTTTTGAAACGAATGAACAAAAGTGTTCCAGCGATTGCAGTCTTAATATGTTGCAAGCGCGCGAATCGGGATGTTGAGTTAAACGCTTTTTTGATAATTTTTTGGCCCTCTTCCGAGTCCAACCAAAGCTTGCAAGCTCCGGCTCTAGCCAAAGTTGGAAATGAGACGCATGGTCCTCGTGTCATACCGTCTTGCGTAATAATGGTGTTCACGCCACCACCTGCATTGATTGCTTTACACCCACGCATGGCAGATGCAACCAAACACCCCTCAGTAGTAGCCATGGGAATATGATAAGGCTTCCCGTCAATAATCAAGGGGCCGGCAACACCCACAGGCAATGGCATAAATCCGATAACATTCTCACAGCAAGCTCCAAAAACGCGGTCATAGTCATAGTGAGCATATGGCATACTGTCAGTGTCGATAATTGGTGCGTTAGCAAGCTTTGAAATGGCCTTACGGCGAACTGCGACTGCCCTTGTATTGTCACCCAACTGCTTTTCCAACGCATAAAGCGGCAATTTTCCAGCAACAACTAGTGACAGGACCTCTCCATCATTTAGGTTTTTGAGCTCACCATCCTTCATTTTTTTCAAGCAGTCTTCAAGTGAAAGTTGCTTTTGAGGTGCTGTGAAACTAATGGTTTCTTCGGTTGAAGTGGAATCATCCGATTCGACGGGAGTAGGTTCATGGCTTACACTAGCATTGCGCAGCTTGACTTCCTTTGGCGTAGAGATTTGTTTTTCGATCAATTTCCTGGTGGCAGTGCGTTGGTATCTGGTGGCGTTCAAAAGGTAGGCATTAGCAGAGATAGACAAAGCAAAACCAAAAAGCAAGACCTTGGATATCAACGAATCTTTAATCGCATTAGATATCATCTCAACAAAAGCGACGATATAGTCCTCGATCACAACCATTGTACCTAGCGGGACATAGACTTTTGGACTGTAGAGAGTGACCAAAGTACCCTTCATGCCAATTGTGATATACTTCGAGGCAGCTCTAGATAAATCCTGAGGTTGAATAAGCAAATGATTCAATCTTGAAGATCCATAAAGCCAAGAACTTCCCCACCAGAAGCTGTGGAAGCCAAGGAAGAGACCGAGAATTGCAACTTTGAAAGAAACAGCAGTGCCTCTGTTTCTTCCGTCTTGTGGGTAATCGGATTCCGATTTGCGATTTGCTATTGTCGCGGCAACCAAGGAAGAGACACCTTCCTCCTCCAATACAGACTGCAACTCATTGGTGCGGCGAGCTCTGTTGAGCTCAACAGTCAATGCTAACACAGCAGAGTAAAAAGTGTACACGAGCAAAAGGTCAAAGGCCAAAATGAGACAGCTCAAAAGACAGAAGTTTCTCAAAGTTTCCATCTCACTGGCGAAAAGAGCGGCAGAGAATAGCACTCCGATGATGACTATGTAGTCTCTCAACATGCTAAGGGTGTGGCTGGCAACTGCATTCGAAACGATCGACTTGACATCGAGGTGGGAGGAATCAGCTTGCATTACCATTTTGGTTATAGAAACTTTGTGCTTGAAGCCAATAGTTGCAGTTAAGAAGGGAATACCCTCGATCATCGACAACAAAGATGCCTTGGAATTAAATAACCTGGAGGCGGTTGCCAACGCGAAAACAAGAGCGAACGCCGAAGAAACAATGATGGAGAAAGCAAGACCGAAGTTCAGGCCTGACTTGTTCAACTCAATAAAAACGCTGGCAACAGTGTATATCATGGCAAAGTAAGCGAGCGTGATCAAGGCGATATCGAATGCCTCTGCACTTTGCATCAAGGAGTATAGTTTCGTTGCCATGTGTTTTGCGTAGTCATATACGCGACGCAACCTGTAGTTGCTCCTGGACTTCCATGTGATACCATCGTGACTGATTCTGCTTAAGTCCAGCAAAGAGGACTCCAAAGAATCGGAAGGAACGATCAAAAGCCTCTCATCGTGCACGCCGACCACAGTATTTTCGATATCTGGGATAGAGGACGAAGCATGGGTATGCCTAAAATCTAATGGGACTATGGAAAACTGATCGGCATCAGAATATGCTGCCACATCGCTAACTTTTGTCCATTTGTTGTAGCTAGCCGCACCCGGAGGATGATAAAAAAAGACATGGTGTTGTCTCTCCACGGAGTCTGGAATGTATTCTTCCACGACAGTCAAATATGCAACAGAGGCCAAGAAACATGTCAATATCGAAAAGTGAATAGGCTTTAACGCCGCTAGTTTCGCTAACGACGCTGCTCCATTTGTGATTTTGGTGAGCATTCTTTAATTGTTAGTAAGCGGATCCAAAGACGTTTGAATAGTTTAATGAGGTGATAAAGCGATATGAAGATTTGTTGACAGTAGAATTCACAAAGTACTGGATGTTTTATGAAAAGAGACGGAAACTATTATAGGGCGTGCCACATACGTCGAGCCAAACTTTTGTTGAATGGTGAAATTCTATAACAAGTGCAGTTTTTTGGACTGCTAAACGATGCGCGGCGTATACAGAAAAAAAAAAAAAAAAAAAAAAAACTATAGGAAAAGACGCGCCGAATGGTGGTTGAGTGGGCTGAGAGATGTACGAGTCTCTTTGTTAAGGTCATACCCAAAGAACATGACGAAGTCCCAGAATCAATTTAATTTTCTCGTTGGCTCATGAGGCATAGAAGAATGGTTTCCTCAGAAACATGTATAGCTTTTTTATTCTTATTGAATTCCTGGTTCTTAAAGTTGTCTGTGTCTATTTCCTATTTGTCTTGAGTGAAAACCTGAGGCGGTGCGCCTCGCAAGACGCGCGTCCCCGTCGACACCGCGGTAAGATCTTTTCTTTTTCTTGTTCTTTTTTTGTTTTTTTGTTTTTTTGTTTTTTCGGTTATGCTCCGACGTGAGTTTGTGATGTGTGATGGCCACAGCCCAAAAGGATGGCTCTGAGAGAGAAGGAGCAATTGTCAGACCGCGTGATCTTACTTTCTCCTATAAGTTTTCAACTTCGAGTTTCATTTTTTTTTTCTTTTTTAGCATTCGATTTTTTAGATTTATCTCCTATGTAATCTTCCTTTCATTTGTCTAGAAAATCTCTATCCATTGATGATTCTGATATTTCCAAACTGGAAAACAATTAAGCCATTCTGATGCTCTCAAATTGAAGACTACGCAACAAAGTACCCACTTGTACCAGGCAAGTAAAGCTACGAGTGAACAATGAAGATTCAAAAGAAGAAAAAAAAATAGCCATAATAATTGTTTGAAACATGAGATTTTTTAAAGTGAAGTGTAGTTCCCGAAACAGGTTCCTGCGAATAAGCTGAAACACATAGTCCGCGACAACCCTAGATGGGGTTCCAAAGTGTTGGTCCAAAGTTGACACTTATGAGTTGACTAAGACATCACACCCTCTAAGTAGAAGAGGTACTCCCAATTTCGTGTAGGGGTTTCCTGACCATCTCCAGACTTAGGAACTCGCCGTAGTTACTTACAATTCCACACAAGTCTCCCCGCATCTCCACCTCAGCCCCGGGCTTCCCCAGTGCGCCAGTGAAATATGAGAAGACAATGCGTCACCAGATGAACTGAGAAAAAACAATATACTTAAGACACGCTACCTGAATCTCAAAAGAAACACACGCTGTCATGAAATAAGAGACTCTACATCAACGTGGTGAATTGAAAGTCCAATCAAAATTTGCCCTCCCCAGGTATAAGAAAAAGTATCACCTTGTTTGCCCCCCTCAGCTGGGAGAACTCAATTGTGCAGTACTCACAGAGGCCGATGCTCACTATTACCGCATGGGGAAATAAGTTGCAACCATGGTCCATACCCAGAATAACTATTCTTGGTAAACTGAGCCAGGAGCACCAAGTTGCAAAAGGATTTTTACCGGAGATGACATTACCCAAAGAAGAAGTTAGGTATGGGTCGTATCCAAGTCTCCCAAAACGGAAATTTGCCTATTAATAAATCTCGATATTTAAGCTGAGCCCTTCCACCCTCGATCTTTTGCAATCAGTTTTTACACTTCATCCACTCATAGTATCCACTTACAGTTTCCACTCAAAATGAAGTTATCTACGATCTCCTCCACACTCATCTTGGCCTTGTTGGCAAACGTCCATGCTGCGCCAGCCACTGTTGGCCCTACTTCGACTTCTGTTCTTTCAAAGAGACAGACGGAAGAGATCAACGATCTTATTGTTAGAATGAATGAGCACACTTCCAAACGAAGCTTGATTTCTGACCCAGTAGAGCTTCAAGAAAGAGAATATGCCATTGTTACTCAAATATTGGCCGCAATCAACTCGACCAATCTTGCTCCCCAGATTATTCAGGGCTTGATCGACAACAAAGCTTTGCAACCGATTGTCACTTCTGCCGTGGAAGCTATTCTCAAGAGCGGTGTGATCTCTTTGAAGACCTTGCTCAAAGCATTAAATGACTCTGGTTTGGCGACTACCGTTATCAAAGACTTGATCAATGACTGTTCTCTCTACCAAGACATCTTCAAATTGGCGTTGACCCAAATTAGTGGTTTGGTGGGTAAGATCGAGGACAAACTTGCAGGCAAGACTGTTTCTCTTAAAAGATCTGATGAGGCGGAGGATATAAGCGAAGAGACGGACACTGACTTGGCTACTTACCAACAAGAGAAAAGACTCGACGCTAGCGAGATTGTCAACAACTTGTTAGACTCCTTGGCAAAGTCTGGTTTGGCCTCTTCAGTGGTCAGAGCTTTAATTGTTGACCCACAGTTTTTGCAATATGGTGCATCGTTGCTCGTTCAGTTATTCAAGAACAACCTCATCAGCATTCAGAGCTTGTTAAATGCCCTTGTGGAGTCAGGCTTAGTTACTTCCTTGTTCAAAGAATTCTTCAACCTCGCCACATTGAGAACAGTTATTTTCAACGCTTTGGCTGGTGCGTTTAACAAGTGTGGTGGCTCAACTATCTCAGGCGCACCAACGGGTATCACCACGCAACCCACAACCACCACGAATCTCCCCTCCTTCACGGCTACTGGAACCGCCGTTCCTTCGGGAACAGCTGTGGCTTGTAAGAAGAGAAGAAAGAGAAGATCTTACAATTACTAAGGGTTTTCTCTAAACTTTAGGAAACACAGGTGCATGGTGCCTAAATATGACGGTCATGTTAACTATATCCGGACGAGCCAGCTGTCAGGGTTCTTATATCTGCCTAATGTATTAAGTGAGATCTTCTAGTGAAACCAGTCTGGCTTTCCAACACTTAGGTGGGAAAGCCGGTCATTATATAGTTGGAGCTGACAATGGGTCAGCTAACTACAATGGTAATATTGAGTGCAAATCCCCTGTATAATTCCATAATACAGGTTGTAGATTCGTTGCCCGATCATTACTACCGCAGGTTCTCATTGTTAGGCAGTTGATGGCAACTTGCCTAAATGGGACACCTCGCACCAGCATAGCTTTTGAAAGCAAAGCCGTTAGAACATAATCTTTTGATTTTCAGGGGGTGTAGTGAGAATTGCCTTAGCGATGAGGGTTTATTCGCTGCTACAACATAAGTTATTTTTATTCTGAGGAAGTGTCCTTAATGTTTACCTATTTGTTTACATCTGTTGATGCGTGTAATTCTTGTTTGGGGTGGTATCAGTAGCCCTTTTTTGGCGCATCAACAACTTGCGCGACTCAACAGGCATTTTAGTTCACGCGTCTAGGCCATCACAATAACACAACGTTCAAACAAGACAACATGCCAGGGTATGTCCAGATATAAACTCATGTTTGGAGCCTAATGTCACCTTCTGACTTTGTTCTCAAAAGAATTCGACAAATGACTTCCCTTCATGTAATTATGTGTTCAATAATTAAACCCGGCATACTAATAGTGCAGCGAAATTGTGTCTTTTCAAATCGGTCAATGTGGAAATCAAGTAGGGCTCCAGTATTGGAACCAAATGGCGCTCGAACATGGAATACAAGCTGATGGAACTCCAAATCCTTTTCTCAACAACCAGCCCTATTTCGAGAGCAACAGTGATATCCATCCTTCTGATACTTCTATGGTTCACGAAAGAACAGATAATACCGAAGTGTTCTATACTTACAGCGAGCAAAACAAATACACTCCGCGGGCCATTCTCATTGATTCTGAGCCTTCAGTGATCAGCAAGTGCATATCTAGCTGCCCGATGTTCAATCCAAGAAATGTTCATTTAAGTGAAGGCGGAACTGGTGCAGCAAATAATTGGAGGCATGGGCACTCTTATGCTACTCAGCATGAGAACGAACTCACCGACATAATTGATCGAGAATTGGACAAATGTGACAACTTGTCAACGTTTCAGCTCTTTCACAGTGTAGCGGGAGGCACCGGCTCGGGTGTGGGGAGTTTTCTCCTCGAACTCTTGAATGATCGCTATGGACGCAAGAAAATGATATCCACATTCCTGATTTTCCCTTCAAATGATAAGACATCCGATGTAGTTGTCCAGCCATACAATACAGTGTTGACGTTGAAACGGTTGATTGAACACAGTGATGCTACTTTTGTGTATGACAACGATTCATTGAATGCATTGGAATCCTTGTTCCTTTCACCGGAATCAAAGGAACATGCATCCATGACATCTGCCTTCGAAAGAGAAAACAAACTTATAGCCTACGTTGCGTGTGGTGTCTCAAACCCTTTGAGATTCCCCAGCTACATGTACAGCTCGTATGAGTCTATCATCTCAACTTTGGTACCTACGCCTGAGCTCAAATTCTTGTCGTCGTCGGTCGCGCCCTATGTCGATATCCCAGGCGTCACACACAAGAAAAACTACGTGAGCCTTAATGAAAGTGATATCATCCTAGAGCTTCTTGGTGATAAATGCAAAATGAACCATGTTAGTCTGCACCCACAGTACATCTCGGTTTTGGACTACATTGTGGGAGACAACCTCAATCAGCAAGAAATCAGGAAAGGCCTTCTTCGTGCCCAACCTCGGGTGCTGTTTGTTCCGTGGACTTCTGCTTCAATACATGTCGTCAATGGACGTAAGCTGACATTTTCCAAGAGCAAAGGACTCAGTGGATTTCAGGTATCAAACAACACATCGATACCCCAACTATTCTCAAAAATAGTAAGGCAGTACGATTTACTTGCTAGTCGCTCCGCATACATCAACTTATATACGGAATCCCGGGATCCAGCTGAGAGAACTCAGGTCCTCGATACTTTCAATGAGTGCAAGGAAAGTGTCTTGTCAACCATTGAAGAGTATAAAGCATCAACCGAAATGAGCTACCTAGCCAACGACTTTCTCGATGAAGATGACGAAATGTCCTGATCCGTTCGATCATGCCACGCTCATTGTGTGATGAAAGTTAAAAAAAGGCGCAAGCTATGAGATGACGATGTGAGTAGAAAAGCGTTCGCAAAACCTATCTCAAAGAAAGAGAGAGAATGAGTGCTTGATGAGGAGGCGCAATTTTTCAAACATTGTTTCTTCAATGTTCAAAGACAACTTTCGAACCCAATGGTTGTCTGTTAAAGCTTGTGAAATTCCAATTTTCTGTGACGATATATTACGCGTCGCACTGTGATTCTTATGTACTTGTGATGTCTTTTGGACGCTGTTGCTCATCCCAGAAGGCTCAAACCCTGATTCTCCTCCAAAGAGAAAATCATGCCACATTTCAATCCTCGTTCTGTTCCGGATCCAATCATGTCTCATTTGGTTTCGAGAAGAGCCCGATCACGAAAACTCACTCATTTCACATCAGATACTCTTGAAGGTGGAAACTTTTAAACCCCACCCACATTCACGTGGAATACGGGATGCCAAATGACTGATTCTTTCCCATCCGGCAAATACACGTTGATGTCAAAGATTCCCCTTTTGAGAGTAAGAGTGCCGACTCTTCCAAAGAACATGCGATTGCCGGGGGGAAGCGGTCAGTAGACATAGACGTCATTAATATCGCAAATGTGCAAGTGGCGCCACAATTGCGCCGATTTACGAAAGATGTGATCAAAAATGCACATCCTCCGAAGTACTCCGCCTGGGAGGCGACTCTTTGCGGGAGTGCTGGGAGATTGAACAAGGCGATTGATGTGTTTTTAAAAAAACTCACATTCAATCCCATTTTGCAAGCTATTGATGTCGGAGCCATACCCGTGCCTGTCAATTTGGACCTGAACCATTCTCTGAAGCATGCAGATGGTATCGACATCGACTACTTGACCTCCTAATTAGATAAGCGGGTTGAGCTCAATCCCAAGCTTCAAGGAAGGAAGCCTAAGCCCTATATACTATATCTTCGGGATAACCCACTGGGCTTACTCAAAGCTTGGAATTCTGGAGGCAGATCTATGCCATGGCGAACAATCATTCAAGGACGACCCGCGCAGGTATTTGACACTACCCGCTTAAAACGAATCAGAGGTCAACACAGGCCCTCCATCGCTCGATATAGACGAGTACGTCGCAGATCACCTATCTGCATCATACTTGACAATGATGTCAGCGGAAGAGTTTTGCGGGTCGACACTTTTTCCAAGCTCTTTGCACCTGGATTGAGATGGGGTTTTTAGGTCGGGCACAAGGATGTAATTGATGCAATCATAAAATATGTGTAGCTCGCTGTCCTTCTGGGGTATTTCAATTGGGGGCGAATAACGTCATTGAGCAGAGTCTTGGTGGGATGAATGGTTGGTTCATCTGGGTCTTAAAGCTCATTGCAGCCTTTACGAGTAGTGTATATGTCCTGCTTTTCAACTTATACAATCTGAAAGCGTATGAGGCTGACTATTTTAATTTGATTTCTCCTAGAGCTGGGATGTTTGTGAGTGTCATCATCAAACTCCCAGAAGGAACAAATAGTATGGAAAAACCTCCATTGTTGCAATGATACTTCGTGCGTATGGCATGGGCGTTGTAGCCCGAATCAAGATGGCAGTGGAACCCTGATTCAGTTGGGAGAGGTGCAATATCTTCAGGTTGACATTCCGCCGCTGGTATTTCTGAAGTAATTGCTGAAGGTGCTAAAAGGTTTTTGATACATTCTACGATTTCTTCCAGAAGGGCCTTGAGTTTTGAAGCACTTGTAGAATTTATCAAACTGGCCTGTCTGCATGATCTACAATGGAATTACGTGTGAGGGCATCTAATGAAGAGAGGGGGCATAAAAGAAATCAGCATAATTAGCACTATTCCAGAGAACTAACGATAACTACCTTTAGTAGCAATGATTGATACGTGATTTATCAATCTATCATCTTGCAGCGTTGTGATAATAAGATCAACAAGTAATTGCATTTAGGTGCCCTCTAAGCGCTGTAGCGCACGTGACACACGGAGGTGTATGGAGCCGGAGCACCCATTGTTCCCCCTTGGGAGCGTGTTGCAAGTCCACTCTGCGTACAGTGATACGTTCTTGATCCATACCATGGCGTTCAATTTCTCTTCTTTTACTAATAACTTGAAATCGCTCGGCGATAAAGTGACTACCGAGTTCAACAATGAGGTGATACCTTTCGCCCAAAGAACAACACGGTTAGTCCAGGAGAAAATGGGTAAAGTTAACGTGGACGAGATCAGCCAGTTGCCTTCTGAGTATATTGACTTGGCAAACAAGTGCAACAACGTAGAAAAGTTGTATAAGAATATCTTAAAGGTGACACACAACTACGAGACCGAGTCCTATGACTACCCAACTAACTTGCAGGAGTCATTCACGGAGTTTGGGAAGAATATCTCCGACAGGTTTTCGAACCTTTCAAAAGCTACCACTCCCGCAGAGGCCCAGGCTGCTTTAGTCACGCCCACTGAAGAGTTTAAGCCCCCGAAAACTATGTACCATGCGCTTGCGAGAGCCACGGATGGATCAATTTTGGCGTCCTCTGCCGATGTAGAACAGGACCCATTGATCAAGGTTTTGGACTTGTATTCCTCGAATATAAATAAGATTGCTAACGCCAGGTTGGGCCAGGATCAGTTGATCAAGTCGAAGTTCAACGCCCCATTGACAACCACTTTGCGCTCTCTCCTTGCCCAGAGTTCGTCGATGCAAAAAAAGGTAGAGGAGAAAAGAATCGACTACGACGTCTCCAGACAGGCTTTGGCAAACTGCACCAACGCTTCAAAGGAGCCTCAATTGCGAGTTGCAATGGAAAACGCCGAGGATGCGTTTGCCAATACCGTCGAGGATGCGCTTTCCGTGATGCAGAACGTGTTGGAACAAGCGAAGCCAATTGAGGAGATATTAGAGTTGGTTAAAGCGCAGTTGGCCTATCATAAGTTGGCCAGTGAGTTACTTGGCGGTATGATTGGCGACATTGAGGGTCTCGCTGACGAAAACTCAAAGTTGCAAGGCAGTCAACTGAGCCAGCGTAACTCTGAGTCGGGAGATTTTGATATTTAATATGTTTTCGGTGTTTAGTGAATGTATCTAACATTTTGACCTACCGGTTTCTATTTACACGGTTCAACTGAGCCTCAAAGCCTCAAGCCTGGTGTCGGTAGCAGACAGTCCATTGGGCAACCCAAAATTTCCCTCGAGCAAGATCGCGTGAATTGACTTTAATGCTAGTATTGTATCCTTGGCGTTTATCACTGCGGAAATGTTGATCTCATTGGCACCTTGGCTGATCATCTCAATGTTGATTTTCTCATCAGCTAGAATCTTAAACATGTTGCCGGCTATACCGATAAGATTCGCCATCTGCTTGCCCACCAAGGAGACGATGGTCATGTTCCTTGTCATGTCAACGGTTCCCATCAACCTGAGTTCCTTTAAAGCATGTTTAAGGTTGACTTCCTGCTCTTGTTGCACCTGCAATGCCATCGACACATGCACTTCCGAGGTACAAATTAAGTCCACCACCAACTTAAACCTATCCATCGTAGAAAAAAGGTTGGCCAAAAATCCATGGGATAACGTCTTTCTATTGGAATGCACGTTGATGACAACTATGTCTTGCTTGGCAGTAATGGCTGTGGCAGACCTTCTCTTTTGAGTTTGGATGTATGACAGTGGTAATGTCTCATATGCTGCTGGAGGATGTGGAGGCGTGGCTTCGCCTCTTCTTCCAATGTTGTCAGGATAGATAATTGTTCCTTTTCCGGTAGGGTTTTCGACGTTCTTAATCCGGATTGGGATCTTAGCTTTGATAACTTGTTCCATGGTGAAGGGGTGTATTACCTCCGAACCATAATAGGTCAACTCGGCAGCCTCATCAGGGGTAACGCTATCCAAGAGCCGAGCAGTAGGCACCTTTCTAGGATCTGCAGTGAATATTCCATCTACCTCTTTCCATATTTGCAACTCTTCGGCCTGGACTCCAACTGCAATCAACGCAGCACACAAATCAGTGTATCCACGACCAACGCCGTTGAGCAAGCCTCCAGCAACAGTTCCAAAGTAGCCAGTGAAGACTGGAATAGTGTCTGAGTCAATTTCAGAGGCAATTTTACCCAATTTACTGCTCAAAAACATGTAGAAATTGGCATCAAATCCTTTGGAGAAGTCAAAATCTAGAGGAATGATGTCACTCAAGTCAATGTAAACAGACTTCAATCCCCGATCATTCATCAATGACGACATAAACAAGCACGACAACTTTTCACCGATGGACATGACATTATCCAAGGTCCTGGGGCTGATCTCCCCAATCACTTGAGAGGCATGCAACAATTCGTGAGCTCTTTGGATCTCGCTGTGTGACTGTGCAATCAACTCCAGTTGTATCTTCTCGTCTTTTATCTTTGCCTTTGCATTCTGCGTGTGATCATCCTCAATTACCTGAAGCAAGGTTGCAAAATCGGCATTTTCTGTGGCAAGATCTGCGGCCCTAAGTAACCTGGAGGTTGTGCCCTCGCTCTTGGTATTAGAGGACCTGGCGGAACACACAACAGCGACGCGATTGTGCTTGCTGAATTCCTTAACAATGTTTTCGACTATGTTTTCTGGAAACTTTCCGACGGAAGTGCCTCCAAATTTTTGAATCACCCATCCTTGGGAACGAAGCTGTTTTAGGTCGAGCACGGAATTGTACGAGGCTGGAGACTCGGGCTGCGGTGACGCCATGGTGCGGTCTTATGGGTTTATAATGGGCACAATAGTTTCTGAACAGAAAAGACCGATGCCATAGAATGTCAAAATTCTCACTGCGTAAATAACGATTTCAGTTGTTGCAGGTGAACTGTTTAGCTTGGGTTCCGTTTCCTTTTCTGAAAATTCTCACTATCCTATTTTTCAGCTATGACTCAGAAGCGGCTGAGTCTCGAGCGCTCCTCCGGCACACAATTAATGAGCCAGCGTGGTCGAAGAAGCGCGATAAGGACCGAGATCGCAATCGATTCTTGGCTGCGATTGCGTCGATGATGACTGCAACATGGTCGGTAGATAGTCGATCTTCTTTGATTTGTTTTCATCATTAGTCTTTTAAATTATTCGAGCAAATTCAAATATTCGCAATGTCATTAGTCGCATGTTTTACTTTGATTTATCGTATGTAGCTTACATTATGTTGGTAGCCTACAATCCCATAACATCTCATGTGCGCTTTTAAACGCATGGGATCCCAGAGTAAAAAGTGCGCCCTTGGCAATCAGACAACCGACACCAACATTCGAAATACGAGTGATTTATAGTTGAGGAAAGCACTGAGGCAATTTGCATTTGTTCTCCCCTTCTAAGAACCTCTATTATCAATTATCAATTCTTTTTCCATGCATAAACTTTCCCTACGCAGATTGCCTTTTAAGCACCACGCGGTTGGCTTAATGGGCTGATTTCTCTGGTGAGGTCTGGGCTTCCAAGCGCATCTGCCCATCGGCCCATCTCAACACTCACGCTTCAGCCTCTTGACCTTGACCGCATTCATTCAAGACTACCAAAATAGTGTCGCATCATAAGAGGGCCTACGTCTGATTTTCTTTTTGTCTTTTATTCGTTCGAACGAAAATCGCTACTGAAGAGAAAACAATTGAGGTTTAACGCAATTTTGACCAATGTCCAAAAGGGAGATTGGAGAGACGTCTCGCGAGGAAGAGGTAGTCAAGCATCTCAAAACTACTTTCACCCACGATGAGATCCACGGCTTCTTGAACAAAAAAATTTTCGGTCAAGAGTTTCAGAAGACTCTCAAATCTGATATCGGCAACAGTCTGCCCTACAAATGGGGTACGGTGACAGAATTGTTGGACGATACGCTACTCAGAAATGTGCGGAAGGAGGTTTTGAATGAGATTGCCTTCACGAAAAAAGAAACCGATATCTACAAAGTCTACCAGTCTGGAGACTTAGCCAATTTATCTGGATTGGACTGGAGCGACTTGTCCAGATTACCTTCTTTGTACAAGCTCCGTGCAGCCATTTACTCTGAAGAGTTTCGGGACTTTATTTCTAATGTCACTGGCTGCGGAAAATTAAGTGGAGTTAAAACCGACATGTCGATCAATACTTACACAAAAGGCTGTCATCTTTTGACGCATGATGACGTGATTGGGTCCAGAAGGGTGAGTTTTATTCTTTACATGCCTGACCCGGAATACACATGGAAGGCGCATTATGGCGGGGCATTGAGATTATTCCCAGCTATAGTACCCAATGTTCCAAAGACCGATTACGAAACCAAACTCATTCCACAGTTCAATCAGATAGCCTTTTTCACCGTGCAGCCCGGCTTGTCTTTCCATGATGTAGAGGAAGTTCGTGTTGACAAGCAGAGACTTTCTATTCAAGGTTGGTTTCATATCCCCCAAGAGGGAGAATCGGGGTATGTTCGCGGGGAGCAAGAGGCGACAGAAGCGAAAAGCACATTGCGCCAATTACAGACCAAAGAACTCCAAGAGTTTGATTTTCCGAAGCCGGTGAGAATTGACTTCGCCAGAGAAGAAGTCAAGGCATATGAGTCTCTTGACTTATCTCAATTTTTGTCCCCCAAAGATGTGGAGTACTTGTCAACGTACATGAACCCCATCTATCTTACCGAACTGTCCGTCAATTCATTAAAAGCGGCGTTTTTGGAAGAATCTGTTGTTGACATCAATGGGTTTCTAAGGGACGAATACGCAGAAGTATTGAGAAAGAGCCTAAGGGCCACTGAATTGGACAAAAAGGCTCCCCAAACAGCAAACGACATTTCCTTTCCCTGGAAATGCGCCGTTCCGCCCCATAAACAAAGATACATGTACATAGATGGAAAGTCTGAGTTCCCGTTGAATGAGGAGGCAATCGGTTCAGTCAACCACAGAGGGCCACAAGAGTCGCCCAACTTCGAGCTTGCCAAAAGGCTTTCGGGTGAAGAAAGTGAAAAAATGGTCTTGGAAGTTGTCCAGTTCATGAAGTCGATGGCGTTCCGTAAGTGGTTGGTGTACGTTACGGAAACTATTCCTACAAGTGATCAGATCTTGGCCCGAAGATTCCGTCCAGGTCATGACTTCATCCTTGCGACTACTACAGAAAAGGAGTTGGCACGAGAGGGTGAATTGAATGTTCTTTTAGAGGCGACGCTAGGTCTTACGCCCACTGCTAGCAAGGCCGACAACTGGGAGTCGGGAGAGTTTGGGGGCTACGAGCTTTGCATGGCCATGAACGGAGGAGAAACCGACGGGGAATTCGAAGATGATGACCCGGCCATCTACAAGGCTGGCGACTCTGCGGACGACTCTGTTTTATACACGAGCCAGTGCAAATGGAACACCTTGACGCTCATGTTGCGCGACCCAAGTGTTTTGAAATTTGTTAAGTACGTGAGCATCAGTGCGAAGGGTTCGCGGTGGGACATAACCGGCCAATGGAATGTGAGGGCAGCTGTGGAAGAGGACGAAAGGAGCGCGGAGTAATTCGTATAAAAATTTTGCAAATCTAACGTAAACAAAAAGTATAGAATTAATCGGAAACAAAATTTGTTACTCTCGACCCCATCTTTTTCTTGAAACGCTTATAGCCTGCACGTGTGTTTCTCTTCGTGTCCGAATGGCTCATCCCTCAGCCTCTTCTTGCTTGTTGGGGCGAAAAAAACCCCACGCGTCCGGGTAAACCCGTGGTCCTTCGCGGACTTGAGCGTCTCTTATCCGCATGCGGTGCGAAAAAACCGCACATGATTTGGAAACTACATAACCATCGGGACCTGCTTGAAGTGAGTTTCGCTCTTCATCGCGAAAGAACACGCCCTCGTTTTTATATCTCTTTTTCACTTTGAGCCTGAGTGTCCTTGAGGAATTTTAGAACATGGCCGAAGAATCAAATCCCCTTGTGGTGCTCGCTACGGTGGTAGCGATTATTGGGTCGTTTGTCGCTTTGTATTACTTCCAAAAGAACAAAAAGCCACAGGCGGTTTTGTCCCCTACCGAGTTCCGCAAGTTTCCTTTGATCGAAAAGATCAGGGTCTCCCATAACTCATGCATCTACAGATTTGGATTGCCCAAGTCCACCGACAGGTTGGGATTGCCTATCGGACAGCACATTTCCATTTCTGCTGTGATTGATGGGAAGGAGGTTGTCAGGTCGTATACGCCTATCTCGAACGACGACCAATTAGGATCATTCGACTTATTGATCAAAACCTACGAAAACGGGAACATTTCTAGGTATGTTGAATCGAAGAAGATTGGCGAGACTATTGACGTGAGAGGTCCTAAAGGTTTTTTCACCTACACTCCCAACATGCGTAAATCTCTTGGTATGGTGGCTGGAGGTACCGGAATTGCACCCATGTACCAGATCCTCACATCGATCTTGGCGGACCCAGCTGACAATACCAAAATACACTTGGTGTATGCTAACGTGGCGCATAATGATATCTTGTTGAAGACCGAGCTCGAGGAGTTGGAGGCCAAGCATCCAGATCAGCTCAAAATTCATTATGTTTTGAATAATGCCCCAGAGGAGTGGAAAGGCTCAATTGGTTTCGTTACTCCCGAAATTATGGACACGCATTTGCCTAAGCACCACGAGGAGACCAATTTGTTAATTTGTGGTCCACCACCCATGGTGTCCGCCATCAAAAAGGCCGCTCAGACCTTGGGGTACCCTAAGGCCAAGCCCGTGAGTAAGTTGGGAGACCAGGTGTTTATATTCTAAGCACCAGCTAGATGCTCAGAAGCATATAAGAAGCATAGCAGTAATAGAAGAGGCATACTTTCCTTTTACACCCTCAAATGTATCTTTTTCAAATGTTAAGTGCTCTCGATTACTGTTATCATTAATTTGATTTTCCAACTCTGTCTGAACTTTTCTCGCTAGACTGGCTCCGCTGGGCCTTAACTGCGCGATCTCCTGCACTCGTCGCACTTGATCTTCCCCCTATCAGATAGTGCTATCGCAATTCCAGAGGTCTTCTTTTCTTTCTTTCAAGTGGCAAGGTGTCTAAAAATATATAGCAAGAGGAGAATCAAAGCGAACAATTAAGCAAAAGTCTGGTCTTTTGATACACTCGTTGTGGGTACCGCAATAAGCCGGAAGGTGACACACTGTACTGCTATCTTAATTTGCCCCCTGTTGTGCTGTCTCTCACACTGCTCGCCTCTGCTGACGTCATTGGGCCCTCTTCCAAAAGAACCCAGACCAAATAAGCACCACACTCAAACGGTTCAGTTTTCTTTTATTTTTTAACCGTCTTTCTTAATTCTCGAAGATTGCCGAGTCAGAAAATTGGCCAAATTAAACCCACAATGTTCCTGCTATTTTGGATCTCAACACTACTAGTACAACTTGCAGTGGGCTCTTCCGTACCAAATTGGGGCCTTCACAGCGGATATATAGCCGACACCTTGGATGAAGACCATGTCGAGATAGAAAATATCTTGCGGCCAGCACTTGACCACAAAAAGTTCCCGCCTGTTTTGCGCAAACCCACCGAGGCAGAACGGACCTTACGAGACGGTGAGATACCGCTGTATGTGCTCGACTTTGCCCCGTACGTACACCTCTATTCCGAAGAGCGTTACTTCCCATATGATATCAAGAAATATGTTAAGCATTTTCACGTCAAACATGGAAACGGAACGATCATTGAAGGTACTGAAGGGGGACAACTAGACATCACCATGCTAGAGCATTTGCCCAAGCAATCAAAAATATACTTGACGGCTAACGAGGATTTTGATTTGGATCCCGATTGGATCACGGGCTTGAGAAACAAGCCATCGCTTAGAAATGGTGAAATCAAAGACGCTCCTGCGATCCTAATCGTCGTGGATAAAGGCAACGGCTGGGTTGATGCCTTTTGGTTCTATTTCTACTCTTTTAACTTGGGGCCCTTCGTCATGGGCTCCGGGCCTTATGGAAATCATGTTGGAGATTGGGAGCACTCACTTGTACGTTTCTACAAGGGTAGTCCCGTTATAGTGTGGATGTCTGCTCATGGAGGAGGTGGTGCATATCACTATACTAATCTTGAAAAGTATGAGCTAGATGCCAACCATCCGATAATATTCTCCGCCCGTGGCACACATGCCAACTATGTGTCTGTCGGCACGCACCCGCATGATCTTCCATACCAAATATTGTGCGACTTCACGGATCGTGGTCCGTTGTGGAATCCTACAAAGAATTACTTAGGATACACATATGATGGAAAGTTTGTGTTTCCAGCAGAAAAGAATGCCAACCCTGGTCACACCGGAAGGGAACTCGAATACGGTAACTGGCTCACTTTTACTGGGCATTGGGGCGATAAGCAATTGAAAACCTCAGACCCAAGGCAAAGACACTCTCTCATTGGAGGCTACAAATATATAGATGGACCAAGAGGACCCCTCAAGAAAAATTTGCTTCGGATCATTCCATGCGAAAGACACAAGTGGTGGAATGTTTGGAATGGATGCAATGTCAGACAAAACATAAAGTGGGGTATTGGTGTCGAGAGTGAAGGCTACAATTGTGGCAACTTGTTTGTCAAAGTCAAGCCTGTTTGGCTCAGAAGCCTTCTTCAAAAGGTCACATGGGGAGGCTGGTTCTGTTTTATTGTGGATTTGATTTACGGGTAATCAGACTACAAAGGGGCAAGTGGGGTTACCAAATTTTATTATCTAATTTTTACTTTTTTTTGGCTAAGTTCTCCTTATTGAGAATCGCGGGTGTTTCGCGTCGAGATCCGTGAGTCAGAGTTGCACAAACCTATTGATCGATTAAGGCAAGTTCAGCACTATCGACTTCAAATGAACGTTGTAATATATAATATATATGTTTTTATATTTTTAAAGGACTGATGGTAAATCACGAAGTAATTAAAATTATTTAGAAGCGTATACTCGATGGTCGATGGACTAGTGTGGCACCTTGACTAAACTTTATTTTTCTTGAAAATTATGCATCATCGGCTGCGCATCGGACCACGAATAAGGCACCACTATTTTATGATACGATACGGATTTCCTCATCACAGATAACTACGTTCTCAAATGGTCATGTCGCTTTCCGACAAGTACTCCAGCAATCTTGAAGAGCAGTACTGTCATACATCGGAATCCCTGAGATGGCAAAATTTTAAGGACTCCTTCAAAAGAGTCAATATAGAGGAGGAGGAAAATGAAGGGTTTGAAGATATGAATGATATTGAACGTGCCAACCTTCTCACATCCAAGTCACCGCTAAAACGGAAATTGAAATCGAGAAACATCAGCATGATCGCCATCGGCTCCTCGATCGGCTCGGCGTTGTTTGTCGGTTCTGGTTCAGCATTAAGCATCGGTGGACCAGCAGGTATTTTGATCACATGGACAGTTACAGGGTTCGCCATCTTCACCACCATGCAAAGCTTGGGAGAGCTTTCGGTAACTTTTCCTGTTAGTGGGGGCTTCAACTTGTACGCCAGCCGCTTCATCGACCCTTCTATCGGTTTTGCCGTTGCTTGGAACTACTTCATTCAGTTCCTCGTATTGCTCCCATTAGAGCTAGTAAGTAGCTCGATCACCATGCAATTCTGGAACAACACAATCAACCCAGACATCTGGGTCCTCATATTCTATGTCGTTGTGTGCTCCATCAACATGTTTGGTGTGCGAGCTTACGGTGAAACTGAGTTTGTCTTTTCCTTTATCAAGGTGATCGCCGTGATCGGTTTTATAATCGTCTCCATAGTCTTGGCTGCCGGCGGTGGTCCTGGTGGGCACTCACACGGTGCGGAGTATTGGCACAATCCTGGTGCTTTTGCCAACGGATTCAAAGGAGTGATTTCGGTGTTTGTTACCGCCGCTTTTGCCTATGCTGGCGTTGAGCTTGTTGGACTCGCTGCAGCTGAAACTGAAAATCCCCGAAAATCTCTACCTCGAGCGATCAAGCAAGTATTCTGGAGAATTTTGATGTTCTACTTGGTATCTTTGACCCTCATTTGCTTCTTAGTGCCTTATAACTCGAAAAGATTGCTAGGCGCCTCTTCAGTCGATGTAACAGCATCGCCCTTTGTCATCGCTATTGAGGAAGGTGGTATCAAAGGTTTGCCTCATGTTATGAACGCAGTGATTTTGATTTCGATCATCTCCGTGGCATCGACTTCAGTATACGCTTCCTCAAGAACTTTGACCTCCTTGGCGGAACAAGGCTTGGCCCCAAAAATTTGTGCCTATGTGGACCGTGAAGGCCGTCCTTTGGTTGCTATCACCATTTGCAACGTTTTTGCGTTGATCGCATTTATCGCGGCAAGTGGTAAAGAGAGTGAAATTTTCACTTGGCTCATGAGTATTTCCGCATTGAGCTCCATTGCCCTGTGGATCTCCATTAATTGGGCACATATTCGTTTCAGAAGAGCGCTTAAGGTTCAAGGACGAGGAATCAATGAGCTCGCATTTGTTGCGCAAACGGGTATTACGGGCTCTTACTTGGGGGGCTTGATCTTCATCTTGGTACTCATTGCACAGTTCTGGATCTCGCTCTTTCCCGTTGGGGAAAAGCCAAGTGCTGCCAGTTTTTTTGAAGCATACTTGGGCGGTGTCATCTTGATTCTCTTCTATGTGGGCCACAAGATTTGGAAGAAGAACTGGATTTTACAAATCCCAGCAAAGCACATTGACATTGATACGGGTCGCCGAGAAACCGATCTTGAGCTTTTAAAAGAGCAGATCCGCCAGGAAAAAGAATTACTATCACGCAAACCGTGGTACTTTAGGTTCTATCACCTTTGGTGCTAGCCAAGCCTCAAAGAAAATCAGACTACATACGAAGCATTATCTTCATCAATCCTATCCTAGCTGTGTTGAGGATAAAGTAAATTTTCATGTCATTGCTCGTGTCTCACGTGTCTTACGTGTCATCGTAGGTCGCAAAATCACACAGTGAAGATATGTGAGTTAAGCCCCAGAGATGTTGATCCGCGCGTTTTTTTCTTTTTTTTACAAGTCTACACACATTATCACTTTTTGACGCCAAGCGCAGTGCAGGAGATAAACTGCGGTCTGAGCTTATCAGCTCTCTGTTACTTCAGCCCCCACAACACAGACACATGGCCGACAAAGGTGAGGCGAAACAACGAAGCCTGGGGCTTGGTGGTGTTTTTAAAACGCTCACCAAGTCCTTGAAACCTGCCTCTGGAAAGGTGCCAGTGGTGGTAAATGCGAAGGTCGTGGGTGGAGCTTCAGACTTGCAAAAGCTTCTCCAACAACTACAATACGGTTCCATTTCACTGAGAGTATCCGCTGCTATCGATATAACCAAATCCTTGGAAACTTACTCTGTTTCATCCATCCCCGAGATCTGGTATCTTGGGAGAAGCTTGTGTGAACAAGGACTATCTTCCTCGGCGCGCCGAGTGGCCATCAATTTGATGGTGAAGTGTATCAAGCATGACTCGCTTGATGTCAGTAGCAGACTTATGTATTACAGAGACATCTTGAGCTTTTGTGATGTGTCTGATTTTGCCTTGGATCCAGAATTCAATTTATTTCTCGAAGCATTGGAGGCATTGACCGAAAATGGGAGAGAAATACACGACTTATGTCTATACAATCAGGATATAGACTGGCAGGCATTTGTATCGCAAGCATTTACCTCTCTAGAAGTACTTGCTTCCTCTAAATCCTCGCATGAACCGAATGCTGGAACTTTTGCATCCCTTAATGAATTTACCTCTTATCTTGGCAGCTGCTTCAAATTCAATTCCTCGATCTTAGATGAGTCCTTCGTCGCTTCCATTTTGGAAAGTTTGTGTTCAATTTCGCTTGTTTGCGAAGACTTGGGCGTTCTATCCTCCCTCAGTGAGCTTACACAGATCATCGCCACTTTCGTATTCATTCCAGGCGACTTGTATGCTTCCACGATCTCATTTCTCTGTTCGGTGGCCCCTTTAAGCCCGGACCTATATGAGGTTTCGCATAAAACATTGTCTGGAATCTCTCTTCAATCGCCTTTGGGGGTTCTAGATGCGATTATGTCGGTCTTTCATGTTCTGGAATTACAAGATTTGAAAGGCGCCGATCTCAGCCACACCCAATTGCAACAACGAAAGGATCACAAGTGTATTTTAGCAGCTATAGGAGCACTCTCGTTATTGGAAAGCATGTTGCTTGTGTGTGGATCAGATGATGTACCTACGCCTTTTGATTTTCTTTATGAACCACTCTACATGGGATGTAGTAAGTGCTTACAACTCAACATACCGATCATTACTAGTGGTATTCTCCGGATATTCGATCACTTGTTTTTTGTATCCAATGATAATTCCCGGGCCCATCAGAATAAACGGTTCATGACCTTATTTCCATTTTATACATGGTACTCGTCGACTAATTCAATGTTCCAGCTATTGCTGAGAGCGAAAATTCTTAGCGCCCAGGACATGAGCTACTGGAGCTCCATATGTTCATCACTTCGCAAAAGATTGACTTCAAGTGATTTCATCGTGCCCGCTGGCAAGCTCGTAGAGCTTTGCTTGCTACATCCGGATCATATCGACGACGACACAGCTGAATTTGTTTTAAAATATTACAAAGATAACAGTATATGCACAACAATGAATGCATCATGGAAACAAGATTGCCGAACACTTTTGACATCTTTTTACTTCCCAACCTTTGGTGAAAGTAAAAAGATAACCCTCAGAATTAAATCTCTTGACTTGATTAAAGATGGATATGACAGGTCCCTAGCTCTTTTCAACGAAGACTGTATTGGCTCTGACCTCTTATCATTGGTTGCCGAGAACCTCTTGACAGAGGATGAGAGTGTATTACATCATATTTTACATGTCATTGTGTACGATATTGTTTGCACGTGCAAAATTTCTTCGTTCCGGTCAATTCTCCTCGTCCTTAGTCAAATGGCTAAAGAGTCTCATGATTCTCATGATTTAAGCAAAGACTCTTCCTTGTTTTCGCATCCTTCCGAGATCCAAAGTTTTAAAGCAAGTTCTAATGGATCATTGGGGACTGAAAAAGATAAAATGAAATTATTCCAGAGAATGTCGATTGAGGTGGGAAAATTGCTCGGACGCCTCTTAGTCGAACTCTATCCGACTGATCCCGTGAAAGCAGGAGAAATTTACAGTTCAGCAATAGAGCTTCTTGCTAGCTATTTGAAACGTGGGTTATACAGGGGTCTGCTTCACATCATCAGAGTGCTTATTCGTTTACGATCAACTTCAGACGGAGCACTCTACTTTTGCCAACCTTCTGATATGAATGGTCTTGCGTCTACTTTGAAACGAAATACTAGCGATGAGTTGTACGCAGCAAACGAGTCCCAATGGTGGTGCTTCCCTGAAAATTTAGAGTATTTGCCCGCGACATTGGGCAGTTCTTTTAATAACAGGTTTACAAACGGCCTAAGACAAGACCGTGTTTCTGCATCCGATGTTGTGGTTATTGATCTCGGCAGATGGCTTGATCTAGTCATTGGCATACTTAAAGAATGTGTGCATTGGGAATTGTACTCTTATACTGTGGCGCATATTTGTTCCCAACTCTTCAATTTATGTTTATTCTGGGACTTCAAGGATCGTGTGTTGAAAATTCAAAACCTTGTGTGTGATCAGATCGCATTGAAGTTGCCAAAAAATCTCGCTATCCCACCCTATGATAGTGCCACCAAGTCTGACTTACAAGTTGCTCTTGTCAGGACTCTTTCCGCTTTGATTGGTTACCACGATCTTTTTGAGAAACAAAACGAAGATAACATCATCAAGGCCTTGTTGTTTGGGTTAGGTTCCTGGCAGTCAAGTGCCATTCCGTGTATTCACATGCTAACTATCTGCTGCTACGAGATAACGGAATCCCTCAAAAGGTACTTGATTCCCATTTTAACAAAGTTACAGACTGGCGTCACTAGTGTATTCGCCAGTTCTTCCGCCCTAGAATTTTTGATGGCCTTGATTCATGTTCCGTCTCTAACTACACATTTCACGCGAGATGAGTTTCGACAAGTTTTTGCTATTTGTTTCAGGTATATTGAGCACTCTCTCAATGTGAAACGAAGAGGATTCGAGGAAAAGGATAATGGGGCAGGAGATAGATACCTTGGTCATGGTATTGATGCTGAAGTGGATTCGAAAGCGTCTACACAGAAGACGGCGCTCACTCCAATTACTTATCAATACTTGTTGACTGTTTCATATGCCGTTATCACTAGATGGTTTTTGAAAATTGATGTCACTGAGAGATCAGAAATTAGCTCGTTTATTATAAAAAACATCATCTCGTGCAGTGGTGCAAAGTCGATAAACGAACTAGATGAGCTAACAGTTTCCTATATCGATGCTATAACTCGCTTCACTTATAGTGACATTCCTCTTAAGATTTTTAGGCCGTTACCGTCCACTTCGAGAGGCTCCATGTGCAGATGGCTTGTTGGTCACTCACTTGTTGAGATTGATACAAATGTCGAGAATGGATGCTCAACCATCACTTTGAGGCGACCTTGTGGGCTATCATCCTTCGACTTGAATTTGAACCAAAGGATGATCCCAAACAACATTACACTGGGGCCAGATAGGAGATTAATGTTGAGCAGCCACTTATTTTTGCAGTTGTTCAAGCCTTTAGATCAAGGAAATATTACAAAGCCGGTAGCTTTGTTGGATGATGCTTACACGGAAAGGGCAATCAACTCCTTCGACCGCTTACCTGTGGTTTTTCATCATAAAGCAGGTGTAATTTACATTGGGCCAGGGCAAAAAGACGAGACTGAGATTCTTTCAAACACCAGTGGCTCGTCAGAATACCACCTCTTCTTGGAGGGGCTTGGTGATATGGTGAAGCTCGATGAATGTGACTCAATTTACATCGGAGGACTCGATAAGGAAAACGGTACCGATGGTGAATATGCGTATTTTTGGAGCGACGAGCTCACGCATCTAATTTATCACACCACTACGTTGATGCCGAACGCTTTGAATGACAAATATCTCTCTATGAAAAAGAGGCACATCGGCAATAATCATGTCAATATTTTTTTTGATGAATCAGGTCTTCCCTTTAATTTTAATGTGATCAAGTCACAGTTCAACTTTCTCAATGTCGTATTGAGCCCACACACGATAAAGCAAGACCATTCTGATTCGAAAAGGCGCACGTTCTACAAGGTGATCACCTACAGACGCAGTGGCGTTCCTGGTATTTTCTCGACTACTCATTTTAAACTTATTTCCTTGGAGCAGTTGCCTCATTTGGTGAGGAATATTATCATCATGAGTACTCGCTTTTCTGAAATTTGGCATAACCTGGTAGGAGGAGTCTTCACGACAAACTGGGAATTAAGAGTCAGGCATCTCAATAAATTAAGACAAAAAACAATTGAGGCACATAATCAGATGAAAGAAGAACAAGCTTCAGGGCCTTCTGGAGCCAAAGTCCAAACAAGTGCATCGAAGAATACTACACTATCATTCTTAGAACAGCTTCAGCCCCAAAGAGGGGAAGAAGGGCGAGCAAAAGAGAAGCAGTCTGCAGATAGTCTTGTTGCTGGTAACGAGAATGACCTCTATTCGCTTTTGGAGTTCAACTCTTACACGTGATGAAGGTTCTCATTCGTGAATTAAGGCTACCCTCGATACATGTTGTTTCTTTAAAATAAAAAAAAAAAAAAATATCAAGTACTCATTAGCATATGCAAGGGGCTGTGGAATGTACCTTGCCATAGTTCTTCGTTCGAAAAGTTTAATCTTGGTGGCAAAAGCGAACAGCTCAAAGGTCTCGAATCTCCGGAGTTATCCTGGACCACCGGTGTGCATGTGGCTGCTTTGCTGCATTCAAATCCTGCCGCAAGGCTGCATGGGGGAAAGCACACGGAGGAACGGGCCGTCGTATAATTGTGATGATCGCAGCCGTCGAACGCCCAAATGAGGAGCACGAACCTTGCCGTTAGAGCTTTCGCGAATCAAACCAATGGCATGCACACGGACAGATTTACATGGACATTCCTTATTACCTCAGTGCGGGATTTTCCTAAAGAAGAGATCCCCGCGGGCACAGCCGCCGTTATCTCCTTTCATCTTACCGCAAGGTGCCTCGAATTACCCGCGCATTGAGCAATCTCGCACGTTGATTAATCCGGAACCGACAGCTGAAATAAAAACAGAAACGTGCAAAGCAAAGTAAGAAGTTGGCCTTCGCATGAGGAAAGTATAAGTGATAAGGCTCAGCCCTCCCGCGTCACACCCATTCGAGATTTGATTTTGTTATCGAACATTATTAATACACTTTAAACACTAGCCTTTTCAAATTAAACGCTCCGGGTATTTAACCACAATTGTCAGCAGCGGCATTTCGCAATCTCATCGAAATTTGTCACCACCGCTTGAGCATTGAATTGAAGAAACCCGCAGCGATCAACAACCAATTGGAAACAATCACACAGTTTTCGAAATGTCAACAGCCTTTAACTCGTCTTCTGAAAGACAAAAATTATCTTTTGCTGCACTTCAGTCGGTAAAATCGACTCTTAGTAGAGAATCCGAAGCGCTCGGACACCTTTCGACTCACTACATGGAGAATGTCGATACACAACTTGACATGGTTCACAGTATAGGGCTCTTATACGATGCCCACAAAAAAGGCGGAAAGATAGTATGTTGCGGCATTGGCAAGTCTTACAAAATTGCAACGAAAACTGTTGCAACTCTTAAGTCGTTGACGATCAATGCCGACGAATTACATCCAGCTGAGGCTCTTCATGGCGACCTCGGCTTACTACGTGAGAACGACTGTATCATATTTTTTACAGCAAGTGGAAATACACCCGAACTCATTCAATTGCTTCCACATATCTCCACTAACATCCCGATCATTCTACTCTCGTGCTCCAAAGAGTCCAAGTTAGCAAGCCATCCTCAAATTACAAGTCTTTTGTATGCGGAATTGCCTGAACATTTAAAGGAGACTAATATACATGGTATCCCTGCTCCCACCGTGTCTGCCACTTTATCGTTGGTCTTGGCTGACTCTGTTGCGCTTGCGCTTGGGGAAATGATAGAGGTAGATCATATGACAAGAAAGAAAACGTTCTCCATGAAGCATCCCGGAGGCTCAATTGGCTCCGACCTCAGCCATTTGAATGACAATTTTCTCCGTGCCAATTCGGCGTCCTCGTCGGACTCGGAGTCATATGGCAGCTACTCCTCTTTGTTGTCACTCGATAAACTTCGTGACTGTGTGCGCTCAACTTCCTCGACATCAACAAGCTCTGTTTCTGCGACCGGCGATCGGGAGGTAGTGAAGCATAGCTTTGACGACGCGTTCGCGATGCAATCCAAAAAAAAATCTGTGATTAGCGTTAGCAAATCAGACTTCTTGAAATGGTCAGAACTTGATCTTTTGAAAACTATTGCTATATATGACTGGGTTTCTTTCAATGCCAATCTGAAAACATTTATTTCGGAATCTACAAAGATACGCTCAATGTACAAGGAGATTCTGGGTCTGCCTGGCGGGTTCAGGGGCATGGATGATTTTCTCTCGGATTTTCGTGAAGCAATAGATGGGCTTGTTGACTTTTGATGGGATTTTGAGGTTGAGATTGATACGATTACACGATTTTTAGTTCTGGTGAGATTTTTCTTTTTTTTTTTTCTTTTTTCTTGTTCCTTGTCTTTAGTGGGATCTTGGTTTGACATTTATAAAATACTTAGTTCCAAAAAAAATATGTACAATTTTGATAATTTTGACTAATGAACATGCCTTGAAACAGACTCAAAAACAGGGTTTAATCTCGATCGGCCTCCAATAGAGCCGTCTCTGCTACCACTATCATCTTCTCAACCGACGCCAAATGTTTGCCGTAGTTATTTCGGGTTGAGAGCTGCTTCAAGTATTGCCTTAATTTTATCACGAGCCTCCTCTTCTCTTGGCTTTTGGGTTCAAACCCCTCGACGAGTTTTTGAATCACGTAGTTTGCATATTGATCCTTCATCATTAAAGCCAAAGGCGTCTCATCGTCAACAGCTTCTTTTTCGATGTCTTCGTTTCCTAGCATTACCTCAGTGAGTATCCTTTGCCTTTGCTCGTATGAGCCATGTTTAATACATTTTTCGACAACATTTGACGCAAACTTGTGCTTCGAAAAGTTGACCAACGATCCAAGTGCCACTTGAAAGATCTCTTCCTGGTCCTCAGCTGCGCCATTCTCTAGAATGTGTTGAATGACATAGTTCCCATATTGGTCTTGGATTAAATAAAAGATGAAGCGCTTGAGCTCTGTAAGGACAAACTGCTGATCATCAGGGTCAGAGTATTCTAACAATCGCTGAATAACTCTGCAACCATATGGGTGAGTGGACAAATGGTAGATATGGTTCCTCAAGCTGTCGAGAATGAATCGTATATTTTCAAATGGAATCTTCTCGATCAGCTTTTGAATGACGTGGTTTCCGTTTTGATCCTTGGCACAGATTAGAACGTAGTCTCGAAGTTCATTCACTATAGCGATTTGTCCATTTAGGGGGATATGCTCAAGTGCTCTTTGCACAACACGGCAACCGTACATTTGCAAGGACAACTCATAAACTTTACTGGTCATACTTTCCAGTAATATCTGTTTTTGGGTTGCAGACCCATGTTCAAAGAACTTTTGTATGACGTAATTTCCAAAAACATCGGTCATCAAATCGTACGCAATCTCTCGAATTTCGTTGAAAGCAATCTCCTTCTCTTCGTCTGATGCATTGGGTAGCTTTTGTTGAATGAATCGAGAACCATGCTGATCTTTTGTAAACTCAACCACATGGCCATGTATATCTTTTAAGAAATACTCTTTACCCTTGGGATTGGACCTCACTTCTTCCAAAAGCGGAGAGCGATAGATGTGATGTGGTGACTTTCCACCACCGTTCCCTTTACCAGACTTTCCCTTTTTTACTGTTGTGCCTGTGGGCGTATTCTGAGAAGCAACCCTGTTACCCGATGAAGGGCCCGCAGAAGGCTTTTTATTTTTATTCATGCTCTTCAATTCAGGCGAGTTTTGATGACTTTTTGTACCACTGGGAACCAGCGCAGCAGGTGGGGGACCAGGAGACGGTACCAGCGCATAAATCGAGTATGGATTGAATGGCTGAAATATGAAGCCAGGACCGCCAGGGTGAAATGAACGATTCATCAAGCCAATACCAGGTAATGATGTAGATTTCGTCTTCCCTGTCGTGTCGGTGGAGCCAAATTTTTCTTCTCTTTCGTTGGTTGGTTGGTCATGTGGGCCACTGCTTGCTGGGTCTGGATCCATAACAGGCATATGAGGAGGTGGATAAGGCATCATTCCGTACATGCTTCCGTCCATGAAGGGGGCGCCATTCATCATGAATGGAGGAGGGCTCACAGGTGGGAAGAATTGCCCTGTTCGTGGGAAGGATGGTTGTACATGTGCGGGTGTTGTGTCAAGGAAGTGATTGAAATTTTGATGAGGAGTAAAGGACGTCGCTGTGGCAGGATTCCAAAAATTCTGGTGGTGGCCTTGCAGTTTGTCCGAGCCGGACCCACTATGTACCTTTGCATCAGGACCACTGGACATAACAGCAGTCGCCTGAATTGGTGAATTGTTATTGTAATTGTCAATCTTTTCACTGATTGACTGGTGTCTTGACGTTCTAGACGGTATGTTCAAATTTTCATTTAAGGATCCGTGTGGGGAAACGTTGAACGGTTTCATTGTGGCCAGATCACTGTTGAAACTAGTTCTCCGGGGTGCCTCGGAATTTCCGTCAAGAGCCAAAGATCCCAAAGAATTTGAAATTTCAAGTTCTCTTGTCGCATCTGCTAAGGAGGAAAATTTATTTAAGAAACTCTCTTGTGGAGGGTGCCTGTTCGCTATGCCACCACTGATCGAAGCTGTACCTAGGGCGAACCCTTGGGTTGCCTTTGATGGAGTTGGAGCTGCAAGCGAATGAGGACCGCCCGTGCTGGCAGCGTAAGAGACTTGTGCGAGACTGGACTTGAAGTCGAATAAGTTTCCTTCGAACTCACCGCTATCAGTGAAGGAAAAGCTTCTGTGGTCTTGTGATGATCCGAATAAGTCAGTCATCTGAGGTTCAACCAGATCAAGAACTGACCTGTAATTGCTGGATAAATTTGGGCTCGATGGATCTGAGGCGCTTGACCAAATTGTCTCGGGAGGCATTTTCTTATGTACAAGTTTAGACTCAGGAGGTCAAAAAGATTTGCAGCTAAACGCAACCGGTAACCTCTTTGTCTGGCTTAGAATCTGAATACCTCTTACGAACCTTAATTTCTAAGCGTGCGAAACTCCTTACCAACTTTCACAAATAAAAAACTGTCGGCTATTCTGTTACTTGATCGAACGAAATGTCACAGTAACGACGATAATGGAAGTTGGATCTTTTGAAGGTAAATTATGATGGTAGTCGCTTCCGGAAATAGTTCTTTGTCAATAGCTCAGAAAGAGTTTTGAATTCCAAAACGTTCGCAAAAGTCGAAATGCAACCAAAATTTTGGTATCTTTAACGACAGCGGATGCAGAGGCAAAATTACTGGTATGCTTAAGCCTGTCAGGATAATGAAGAGGCGGCCCAGTGCTGTTTCTTCCCTGCAGGTCTACTCGGTCAGTCACTGGGGTGGGGTTTGTAAGTGACTTTTGTGAAAAGAGAAATTCCAGAAGACCAGGTTGCATTTAGATGCAGTTTTGAGCATAATAATAAAAATTTTGTTTCCATTAAATTTCATATAAAACGTTAGATTCTTTTTCAGCAAAATTTGATTTTTACTAAAGGAATTTGTGTCTTATTTTTCCATTGTGGTCACTTTTTGACGACTACGCGCTGCCTTTCCTGAACAAATTTTGCCTCTCTCTAACTCGTTTGTTTTTAGTTTCGAGGTTAGCTCTTTTAGCAAATATCGTCAAAAGTGTTTATTGGCTTCATGAGATTGTTGTTTCAAAACACACTCTCTTCCATCTTCAGTCACATGTATCATCAAACCCCGCCCCGCCCCGTTAAACTAGTCATGCTCATAAGGTTTGTGTAAAACATGTGATGTGTACTATGCAACACTGAATGCATATCTGCCTTTTAGTACGTGTCTTCGTAAATTCCACGGTTTGTCGATATCATCCAAAAAGCTATGCATCAGCTTTCAAATTTTCCAGAATGATAAAAACTCGCTATAAAATTCTTATGAAGAAAAATACATCTCACCTCCTTTCGCTGAGTTACTAGTGCCTGCTTTCGCAATTTAGAGACGGTCTGAGATGGGACCAATGCAGTACCGTATGTACTCCACGCCGTGGAATACACGGAATCAATAGTGACGGACTAAATAAACCGCCTTTAAACAAGATCACAGCCATGCCTCGAGGTCCTCGCACAGCCCATGACAGACTACTAAATCTTTTATATAAGAAGACGGTACCTGAGATTAAACCGAGAGTCCCTTTGGTCAAGCGAGTGCTTTATGAGCAAGCACCTTCAACAGAGCGAACGAAATCTGCACTTGATGGGCTAATGGAATACGAGTGGAACAGGAAACCCATGGAGAAAGCAATAGAAGATGTGTGTCAGAGAAAACCAGACATCAAAAAATCAATTGTTTTGCGATTGAACTGCAAAAATGCGTTTGTCGGTAAGTCAGACTTGACCAATATATACCCCGTCTCAGCAGAGCGTCACTATCTTTTAAAGGGCTCGCTCAAGAACGGCTTGGACTTCCATTACATTAAAGCCAGAAATCCATTCTCTTTGCTGTTTCTTGGTGCATACTACTTGATATTTTCCAACTTTAATCAAGCTTGTGTGTACTATTTGGAGACCATGGGGAAACAGATAAATGGACTCGACTTAGACTTGCAATTCCTCGAACTTTCAGAAAATCATTTGAAACGCATGTCATCTCCTTTTCTTGCACATCCCACTCCAATAGACAATTTCGAGTACAATTCCGAAAATTATGGCAAAATTCCCATTAATGAAATATTTGATTCCTCTCCCACACAACTGGGCCCGTTGAAGCACCTTAAGAGATATGACCTTGACCGCTCAGCCTACCGTGATCGGGATTTAGATCCCCTTTTCAATATTCTAGGTTTGTTCCTGGGCCAAGGCTATAGAGATCGTCTGGTTATTGTTCGCAACCTACCTTTCGGAGTGACAGGACCGGCTATTGAAAGTCTATTATGGGAATATGAGTTTGAGAACGAAGACAACCCTCAAGAATCCATCACAAATTTATATTCAAATGCATCGACACAGGTGACAGTGGCAATACTAAAGTTTAAAGACCATACAAATGCTCGCCGATTTGTGAGGAATTTTCATGGTCGCAGGTGGGAAAAAGTGACCAATAGAAAGGAAAAAGCATTATACGATCCCATCCTTTGTGAGATTGCGGAATAGTGATGGGGTGATCCTACTTCCGCACACCTTCAATTGTGATGCGTATTAATTACGTTTTCATGAAGAACTTTAGCTGGTTACCTCAAGTCTTTTCCAGCTTGACCGGACAAGCTTAAATTGTGGCGCACGGGTAGCCAGCCCCCTGCATTGAGTCGTGGAGTTTTTCAATGAACTGTCTGTCAGATCCTCGACAATGATATACCTCTCCCATGTTTTCTTGTTCTTCCAAATTACAATGATTGTATCGTTACCAGACCACCCGATAACGCCCGAGTCATCACCAGTATTGTGGTCAAAGTTCAAATGGTACTGATTAGTGTTCACAGAGCAGAAAGACCATGTGGACTGAAAATATTTCAGCATTGGATGTGGCAAGCGTAGTTTATTAAACATGTGCTGGCGATTGGCCGGAATGTCCCTCGAGGAGATAACATCTCCAAATGGATCAGAGGCGGGCTTGGCAGGGAGAGGTATGATATTAAAAACATGCAAAGTCTTTTTGTCAGAGAGCACTGCCAAGTTGGAATCACTGGAGGAAAATTTCATGGAGGTGATGATCGCGCGATCAATTCCTCTCCTGAATTCGAAAATGAGGGCAGTCGTTTGCGTCGAGTGGACACGGATTATTGTTCCTGTTTCACTTGCAGATGCCACCATAGTGCCGGTGCGGTTCAAAGCTATGCAACGGATTCTTGATTTGTGAGCCTTGACGATGCTCACCGAATTTCTTTCTTGCCCTTCTGGAGATACATCAACGAGTTGAATTTGGCCTACTGCGCGCCCAGGAAATGCAAGATATTGACATTTGGAACTTTCCTTGGAAATGTGGCTATTATCATGTTCAGAAAGCAAGGAAGAAGATGTGCTCGTATGGCTGCTAAGTGACGCAGAAATAATAGATAGGTCAGCAAGGCCATGCTCATTCTCAATCGTCTCAAACGTAGCTATCTTCTTAGGCGGGGCTGCGAACTCGTAAACCAGCACTTGGCTCAGAAGTACAACAACAATTCTTATTCTGGATAGTAAGACGTTTAAAACTGGGCTCATGAAGCTCAAGGTTAAGCTGGGTCGTTTCTTAAGATCGTCCCAGATAACAACTTTATTGTTCGGGAACTTCGGGTATCTTCCACCCCCCACCAATGCCAAGTAGTTTGTACGGTGTAGCATCAGAATGAGCCCTATTCCAGATCCAGAGCCACTGGAAGGCGAGAAGGTGCGGCAAACCCGTAGGTCGATGGGGTTAGTGTTGTAAACAAGAAACCCACGCTCGTGTGCGACAGAAAAACACCCTTGATCCTGATTGAAGGAAACATGAAGAACCTTCATTTCTGGGTTCTCCGCGTGACGATCAACACCCGTGTTCATCCTGAAAGCACCCTAGCTTTTTAAAAGAGGGGAACCTTAGGATCAGTCCTATTTGAAACTATAAAGCCGAGCACAGGACTTTTGCGATAAAAGATCAATAAACCACAAACAAATGGGTGGGCAGTTACTTATCTCTAAAGATAATGACACCAGAAGACAGCCCCTCTGCGAAAAGAAACAGAAATTTTAGAGGAGGAAAAAGCCGGGGGGTTTTATGCTTGACGAGAGTCTCCCTGATAAGGGAAATATACACGGGTAAGGTGCCTGCGTCATACTTACGCGCGAGTCCTAAAAACAACGCCCTGCGCCGCACGATGATTTTGCCAGCACGGGTGACATAACCCCTCCACAACATATACACTGTACGGTTTAGGTGATCCCAGCCATAGCCTCATGTAGATTTCTCTTTTCTTTGTCTTTAGATAAAATTCCGGCATAGGATTTATCACTTTTGTCAGCGCATACCCTGAAATTTAATTTTTTCTTCGGGTTCCCCGGGAAGGTTCACGTCCCAGGTCCTATACTTAATCGCTCTCTATATCCATGACCTCTTCATCACTTGAAACTTCGCCCCGCTTCAAGCTTTCTGCGATAGCATCAATACCTCCCTCATTAGAGATTCTATCCTTCGCATCACCAGATGCATACTTCTTGTTTCTGCTGAGGGGGGTTGCAAATCTATTATTCGAAAATGTCGTATCCGCGAGAAAATCATTTCGCGGACCCATGGCGTCCTCCAATCTCAATTTAGCTTCGGATAACTTGACATCCATCTGGCTGAGAAATAGAGGGGAGTCTTTATTTGTTTGAAGTGCCCTTTTCAAAAGATCCTGAGCCACAGGATCTGAGGGGGTTAACGCTAGCGCATCATGTAGAACTTGTATCGCCTTGTGGTCATTTCCCAATTTCATGTACACTAGGCCCATTGAAGAAAGTATGTTGCTGTCATTTTGTGGACTTAGCTTCAACGCCTGGCTGAAACAGTCCAAAGCTTTATAAGGGTGGTTTGATCTGCGGAACACATGTCCTAAATTTGAATGGATAGAAATCCATGTCTTGCTATCCGAATTGAGATATCTTGCAGCCCCTAAAGCCTCTTGAAACAACGCCTCAGCTCTTTGTAATGAGTTCTTATGATAATGAATCACACCCATTTCGTTAAGAAGAAGTGGATCGGTGTTGCAAATCTGGTACGATGCTAGGAGGTATTCCTCCGCCAAGTTTATACTATTCATCTGTAAGTGCTGCATTCCCAAGAACAAATTCGGGAGGTGAGTACCTGGGAAGAGTCTGGCCGCAAATGCATATGCACTGATTGCTTGCTCATGCTCTCCTTCAAGAGCAAACGTGTGTCCAAATCCAATCCATCCTTGCCCACTATTTGGGTTGAGAAGTGTAGCTTTACTGAAAAACTTTCTGGCCTCGAGGATTCTATGGATCGAAAGGTAGTATATCCCAATAGCCAGCCAAGTGAGTGGATGTGACGGATGATTGTCAGCCAACTGGTGCGCTTTGAGAAACAACTTGTTACGACCACCGAGTTCGTAAAGGCAGCTAAGATAGTTCGGAAGGAGGCTGAAATTATGCGGATCACGATCTAGCACCTTCTCACAGATCTTCAAGCACTCGTCGTAATTGCATTTGATGTACAAGTAGTCTGCTCTACTCAAGAGCACATCTGCATTTTCACCCAACCGATACTCATCTTTGAGGATGTTCTCTGCTTCTTCAAATTTTTCAATGTTCATGTACTTGCTCAAGCGGGAGGTATAGAGAAGCTTTATCAATTCATCGTTGTCATCGGCATCCGCATAGTTCAACTGATTAATGAAGTCCCACTGCTCTTTTGGCGATAAAAAGTCGTTATTCACGAGTTCGTTAAATGCTTCAAAACACTTGACATCAACCATAACAGCCTCCTTGTACGCCTCTTTCGCCTTTTCATAATTGCTTTGATTGGCATACACTACTCCTCGAAGGTAGCACATGGACGCCTCTAGCCGCGTGCCGCCATCAGTATTCTTCACCTTGTAGTTTGAGTCTTTGAAGGGGTTCGTTTCGCCCAAGACATCCAAAGCATCATCCCATCTTTCAAGCTTGATCAAAGAATACGCTGATAAGTACCTGCAACTTAGTGACTGTTCAAACTCAGGAGTGCTCAGTAAGAGTTTATGGGCCCGCAAAAAGTTACCCCTATTGAAGTAAACCTGAGCAAGCCAAAACGCGTCGTTAGCATCACTTGTAAGTGAGAGAATCTTGTCTCCGATATACTCAGCGGTGTCGTAATGGTGCTGCATCAACGCATCATGCCTCCATAGCCTAAGTTTTTCAGCACGAGACAAAGGCTCTTCGCCATTGGACGGAATTGCAATTTCAGGCTGGCGTAGATGCCCACTAAGATTATCTGGATCGTAGAACAGCGACAGCAGGGTTCCAGGTGTCTCAAATAGGTTATTATTGTGCGGGTTTGGAGGTGTGATAAACACATTCTGTCTGCGGCTGCCTATTTGAGGAGAGATGAACAACGTAGAGTTGTGTTGCAGCGGTGTTTTTTGGGGCTGAACCATGCTGAAGGATAGAGACGATCGGTTGCAGATCCAAAATTACGTATTGCCGATCAAAAGATACCATGGTAATTTAGGTGCGCTTGTATGAGCAGTTCGTTCGCGTAACTATTGATACGCGGAGGACAAATTGCAAACACGACTTCATGAGCGCGATGGCTGCCAAAAGGAAACAGACCTGCAAGGCAAAGATACTCCCTGGTTTCTGGCAGCATGTATTACGTAACAAAAAATGGAAAACAATCTAGAGAAATAATCAGTTGAAAGGAAAAAGGGAAAGAAAAGAAAACTTATCCGAACCTCGATAAACCTTAATCACAGCAAAATTGGGAAGATGCAGTGGCCCATACACACATCCATGGTTGTCGAATGAGAGAGACAATAAGAGGTGGGATGAGTTTCAACAAACAGGCTATTGGACCAGAATAAAGGGATTTTCTTTATTTAGGTAGAGTGCATTGGGGGTTTTTGGTGGTGATAACTTCTTTGATCATCAACCTAATTAGGGGCGCTCGCGTTGGACCTGCTTACTTGTGCAGGCCCGACAAATGTAGATGAGATGAGGTCTGTTTTCCGTACTTTTGAAAAACTAATTGACCGTAGATTAACACAAAATGGGGGAAAAAGTTCAAACAACAGCTCAGTTTCGTATAATGGTGGGCTCTTATGAGCACAACCTTTTGTGTTTGTCGCTCATTATGAAAGGAACAGCGGAGGCCGTCTTCACGCCTATTTTTCACTTCCAGGCTCATACTCTATCCATAAAATCCATCGACATTGCCAAAAGGTACTTAGTCACGGGTTCAAACGACGAGCACATACGTATTTACGACTTGCAGAAAAGAAAAGAACTTGGCACTTTGTTGAGCCACCAGGGAACAGTGACTACTCTTAAATTCTCTAAAGAGTCTAGCGACGTTGGGGACTCACTGAAATCAGGAAAATGGCTACTTTCTGGATCTGAAGACGGAAAAATCATCATCTGGAGAACAAAGGACTGGGAGACTTTTGGCACTTTGAAAGGACACCAAGGCCGTGTCAATGACTTGGACATCCATCCTTCTGGAAGGGTTGCCATTTCCATAGGTACAGATCATGCCATCAGATTGTGGAACTTAATGACGGCAAAAAAGGCCGCAGTTCTCAAAATCAAGGGTAGGGACCATTTGGGGCAACCAGGGGAAATCATTAGGTGGGTGTCTGAAGGTAAGCATTTTGTGGTAGGCTTATTGAATCAACTATTCATGTACGAGCTTTCCGAGGAAGCTACCATCATCAAGAAGATACACTTCAAGCCGACTTTGATGTGCATAGAAGTGATGAAAATTGATGGTACAGAGTATCTTGCTGTGGGCCTCAATAATGGCTCAATCGAGTTTCACAAGGTCTCGAAAGTTTTGACCGAGGAGAAGCCCGATCCCGAATTCGTGCTACAGGGCCATTCGAGCAGAATAAAGGGATTATCTTTCATTTGCTCTCCAACAGACACTCACGATGTGCCCTATTTGGTTTCTGTGTCTTCGGACGGAAAAATTGTCGTGTGGAACTTAAAAGCTCGCGATCAAGTAGCCGTATATGATAGCGGAGAGAGACTCAATTGCGTCGCTGTTTGCGGAGAATCCGTCGAAAAGGCCGAAACAATGAAGAGAAAATACGAAGAAGTCGAGGGGAACGAGCCGAGCGAATCCGAGTATGAAACCGATGGTGAGGAGTTGCGCAAGGTCATGCTAGCTACCAGGGCGCCAAAGGGTAAGAAGGGAAAAAAGGGAAAAAAGGAAAATCCTAAGGTAAGTATTACACTTGAGTAGACTTTAAGCTGGTAATAGTGAACTTTTTTCTTAAGCCCATCTCAAGTCAATTAAACTGGTACGATTCCGCATGCTTGAGACACTAGTTAAATGCACTTCAACACATGTACGACAGTTAGTTATTACCGGTAATATTTATTTAATGCGGTATTATGTGGCTAAGGTAATTTCTTCACTGGAAAAGACTGAGTAGCACAACGGTCCACATTCCTAAGACGACAATCTAGCGACGTGGTGATCGAATAATTTCTTCGCTCTGACCCACACTGGGGCGGTCTCTCTATCCTTTAATTGTAATAAAGAAGGCATCAAGTCTTTGGAAAAGAACTCCGACGCTTCTCTTGGCAACAACGAGGGCAAGTGGTCAATGGAACAAACAGACAACTTGGGGCCTTTTGAGGTTTCCACAGTCACCGTAGGGTCGTTGAAAACCGTGGCGATCTCGTAGACTGGGATTGGGTTGTGTGGGTTTGTCGTGTCAGCAGAGACGTCGACAATTGAGCGCAACTTTCTGTCTTCCTTATTTAAAGACGCAAAGTCAATAAATGGAGGAATAGGCTTGGACAAGTAGATGCAGTTGACAAAGATATCGGACTGAACGATCTCCTCAAAAGGTCCACCCTTCGCAGTCTCATTCATATCCCACTTTAACAAATTCTGCTCGGGAATTCCCACTTTGCGGAAGAGATCAATAGCACCTGAACCACATCTGCCCAATGCCCCAATTACCAAGCACGTTGGCTTTTCGCCACCATTCTTTGCCAATGCAGCATCCAACTCCTTCTTCACGTGACTCACCAAAGCTTCTTCGTTGGGGTAAGGTGACACGGCAGGCAAGTTTTCCGAGTCATCGTGTGTCTGCTTGAAAGCCCAGTCCAAGACACCAATCGCGGCGCCAGCAAAGCCAGCGTAGAAACCAAAAGCGGCGACTCTTCTGCCCTGCTCGTTTTCCAAAAATTCCAAGTCGTACAAGGTTCCCCTGCCCGCAGGAAACCTCTTCAAAACGTCTTGCCAACCCGCCTGGTCCTTGTAACAATGAGCAAATTGAACGTGTTCATGAACAAGAGGAAAAGTCTCATTTTCGGGCAATTCCTTCAAACCCAAAATAATTCTGTCCGCAGGAGCAGATTTCCACGAGCCAGTTGGCACAATTTGGGCGCCCACGGCAGCGTATTCACTCGCCTTGAATATTGACTGATCGCTTTCTTCAACGTATACTTCGTACCCGGCATCCAACAACTCCTTCGTCGTTGTGGGGGTCAAAGCGGCCCTCGCCTCCAAAGGCTTCGTTTCTGCTCTAAGATGTAAGGTCACCATGATTTCTAATTGATTGCTAATGTATGAAAAGGCAAAGAGGTTGTCTTGTGCAAGATCGAGCTTTCTTGGAAAGTTTTCGCCTGTTATCAATGCAGTATATATATACGGTGCCTCAAGCGTCGGAGCGCGTCATGAATCACCAGATACTGCACCAGCTGCAAGGCAATTTGCGGTGACTCAACCTTTTATCAACTGTTGAGTTTCTCGCGCTAGATGAGATGATAGAACCAGCCGGTATCATAAGAGCCACGAAAACACCACCTAATTGAAATATTTGAAAAAACAGTGTGTAAATCGGAGAAGTACTTAACATGACAATTTTATTTGAGTTTTCCTTAAACAATATCGGAAAAGATATTCAGCTGATTACGGCAGGAGCTAGGTGGATGCGACCAACACCAATGTACTGGACTTGGGGCCGGGCGCTCAGCGCACTTCCGCAGGGCATCGCCGCGCCAAAGAATAATAATAAAAAAAGAGAAAAACAGTGGTCCATAAAATTGTCACCTACTTTGGTTTCAGTTTTATTGGCATTAAAAAATTGCAACACTCCAATTTCGCATATGGACTTCCACTACACTACTCAGTGGAGCCCCAGGTAACTTAACTAATGTTGATCGGTCGGGAAACAGTGCTTTATACCTGGTATGGCCACCACCAAGAGTTTGGGTGTGTCGTCGATGTGAACATATTGAGTCAAGTCATATAATTTCTGCTGTCTTTCTTCGAAGTTGGTCTTGTTAGAGGACAATCCTCAATTTCCGTACAGTATCAATTGCGGCTTCTTAACGTTTATAAAAAAAAGTTTATCAGAAAATAAGACTTATTGTCTTCTTTCTCACAACTTCTAGCAATCAATTCACATTTGTTTCGTTCGCACGCGACCTCTCTTTTAGAAACAATCTCTATAATAGGATCTTTCTCGCAATTACACGAATTGCTTGGGCCCTGGTGCAGCATGTCAATAAGAGATATAATCGTGGTTTACGCCATAGTAGTTTCCCCGTCCATCTCATCCCCTTTAAATCAGACGTAGCAAGTAAATATAGGAAAATTTGATGGTTGTGGCGAATAGTCAATCAAGAGTATAATATGGCGAGTATAACTCCGGCAGATTGCAGCGCATAATGCGAGATGCATCTGGAGCTCCGGCGCTCCGAAACCGCAACCTCATTAAGATACGCTGACGTAATGAGCGACTGCAAGGTGTCATATTATCGGTACATCAATGAGCGGCCAAAGATCATAAATACACCAGGAATTCTATACTATATTGATATCATCATACTTATATCTCTATAATGGGAACTTCTGTATTTGTGTCTGGTGCCTCGGGGTACATCGCTCAACATGTCTGCAAAACCTTACTTAAACAGGGTTATAAAGTTATTGGATCGGTCAGATCTTCCGAAAAAGGTGACCATGTGTCTAACCTATTCAACTCCAGCAAGTTCTCCTACGAGATTGTGCCGGACATTGAGCCTGAGGGTGCATTTGACAATGCCTTGCAAAAACATCCGAGCTTGCGTGCTTTTATTCATATAGCCTCTCCCTTCACATTCAAAGCAAAGGATGTTGAGAAGGAGTTGCTAAATCCAGCAGTGAATGGAACAACAAACACATTGAAATCCATCAAGAATAGTTCAAAGATATCAAGGGTGGTGGTGACATCGTCCCATGCTGCTATGTTTGACGCAAGCAAAGCCAAGGACCCTACTTACACCGATAACGAAACTTGCTGGAACCCCATCACATGGGAACAAGCCCGAACTAATCCTCAGCTGGCATTTATTGCTTCTAAGAAGTATGCCGAAAAAGCAGCCTGGGACTTTATGAGGAAGGAAAAGCCAAATTACGCCTTGAATTCTATCAACCCTGTTTACGTATTTGGTCCTCAGGCTTACGATAGCGAGGCAAGATTCCCACTCAACACATCCGCGGAAATCATCGCCAGAGTTCTAAGATTGAAACCTAGTTCAAAACCTCCAGGCCTTGGTGGGTACTTTGTGGATGTTAGAGACGTGGCAAGGGCCCAAGTGGCTGCGGTTGAGAAGGATTTCTCCGGCGAGAGGTTGGTTTTGGCGAGTGACAAGTTTGTGGGACAAGACTTGTTAGACGTGCTCAATAATAATTTCAAATCGTTGAGAGGAAAAATCCCAGAGGGAACTCCTGGTGCCGGCGCTGACTTGAGAAAAGGATTGAGTAATGTAGATAACAGCAGAACCAATTCCTTGCTCAAAATGAAGTACATTGATTTGAACACAAGTCTCGCTGACATGGTGAAACAGATTTTGGAGGCGAACAACTAGCGTATACTAGCAGACGACCTTTATGTGCTAATTTCAAACCATTTTTCAACAACATTATGTTGTCCTCTTGATGCAATCGAGAACGTATTCGGCAAAGATCGGTCGCGCCACCTTCCAGTCGTCCTGGACGAAAGCATCACCATAAGCCTTGAACAGTTTCTTCATCAACGCAATCTCGTTTTCATCACTGACAATGCCATTACGTACCGCTTTCTCGTACAAAAGTTGAGCAAATTCTCGGTCATTGTCGTAAAGACTAGCTATCATGAGAGACTCCGTCAATACTCCAGAAGGTGAACGGCCCGTCACTTCGTTGACCTTCTTCGAGACTTGGTTGATGTACTCATTGTACATTTCGAGTGATGCATCAGAAGAAAATCGACTTTTGGCGAGGATCATTTGTGCCACTGTAGATACAGCTAGACCATCTGGATTGACCAATGTCTCTGCTATTCTCAAAAATGTTTCATTCAGAGTTTTAAAAGATTGATAGCAACATACTTTCACCATGTTTGCTTGAACAAGATCAATACCAAACTTTTCATGGGCCTGGTATTCGTGGAACTTATGCAATGCTAAGTCCACGTCATTGTTGTCTATGCCATATGATTGGACAAGTTGAATTCGTAAGAGGAGCGCCTCAGGATCGAGTTTGTTGAGATCTAACCTGCTACGTTCCACAAATTCAAGAACTTTTTCGAGATAAACTTTCAAACTCAAAGGTTGCTCAGACAAGGAAAAGTTTTTCGTCAGTTGAGACATCCCGTCTTTTAAAGACCCTCCGTGGAAAAGAATCTTGCTAATCGATTTCGAACTCAAAATTAAGGGATCATGATTGAAGATGAGCTGCGACAACAGTATGTAAGTCTTTGGATCTTTTACATCGCCAAGTATGCATGAATCAAGCCATTTGTAAAGACCGTCGATTTTCAACATCGACATGACTGGTACGGCATTCTTCCGAACCAAGACTTCAAACAAGGTTTTCAAGTGAGTTTTGGAAACACGCAAGTTTGCTACTTCGTTGAGAAGCTCAATGGCTTTCGCAACATTGTTGTCTGATGGCATAAATTCTTCCTCGCCAATCTCGCTGTTTTCTCCAAGTAACAACTTATTGACGACGCTAAGACGCACAGCGTCACTGACGGAGTCGCCAGCATGCTTTTCCAACAAGTCTGTCAGACTGAAAACACGCCCTGGATTACACCGAATCAATGGCTCTAAAGCCTTCGCGGTCCATTTTAGCTCTCTACCCTTTCTGGCAGCAGTGAAGTAGAGCGAGAAGTCTTGGGGTATGCCATGGGCCAAAATTTCGTCAGTTAGCTCATTGTCTATGTCTGATTTCAAAATGCCATGTAAAAGCTTAATTTCATCAGGCGTCAAAGATTTGTTTGAAAGTGCATTCTCCACATCTATGGCCTTTACCAGCCTACCTGAAGCTATATCCCTGGCCAAATTTGCCACACTGCTATTCCTACGAAGCCCACGAAAACTTTTCACTTGAGGAAGAAGGCGTAGCATTGATGATCAGTGAGGCTTCCCGTATTTCGCTGGGAGAACTCAGATTTATCCTGGTATTCAACGCCTACAACTCAGCGCGCGCTACATCGATGTCAAATGTGTTTTTATCATCTTAAATTTTTAAAAATTCCTCAACTAGCTGTGCTTTAAGCCGCTTTCCAACTTCGATAAAAGTCCAATAGCTGGAAAGTAGCTTTCCCATTGGTCTTTTACGTCAAACTGATCAACGTCGTCGAAGTTATAATTCTCATTGAGGTAGTCATTAAAATGAATCCACTCTTTTTTCTTCTCACACTCATAGCTCCAACTTGCCTTATAAGCTCCACCAAGAGCACATGCATTCGGGATCTCAACCTGATAGTTGCCTTCAGTAGCACCCATAATAGAGCCCATCTTTTTTATGATGCTCTTGTTTTTCGAAGCACCGCCAACAAAAAAGATTTTGCGTGGTCTGGACGTTAAGGATTCAAAATTCTGGAGCTTGCCATCAGTATAAATCTCACCGAAATTCGAGTGAAGCTCTTCAATGAGCGCCTTGAGCTTTGCGTCTTCTTTCTGCAGCGATATTTGAGTAGATGTCTCTGAACCACAGAGCATTGGACCTGCTCTGACTCTGCAACTGACTGTTTGAGATTCGACAATTGAGTTGACATCATATTCCAAATCCCAATCTTCGATCTCCTTGACGCTGCCGGAAAAGTTCATTTTCATTCTTTTTATTTGTGCTGATGCATTCGGAACGATCTCTCCTATTGGGAAATAAACACCCAAGCGATTCTTAAAGTGAACAGAGTCATCCAATATCTCATTGAACTTATCCCAAGATCCTTCTGCCAAACCATACTTCTCGTTTATTGCATCGCGTACTTTCTCTCTTGCCAAAGAGCCATTACTATAGCAAATCATACCCATGAAAGCCTTCTTGATTGTCGGGTGCTTGAAAAGATGGTATTGAGATGAAGGCGCGAAGTTCTCAGTTACCAAAAGAACAGTTGTCGATGTACCGAGAGAAACCAAAACATCATTCTTTTGTAAGGGCAACGAGATGATAGTCGCGAGGTTGTCTCCTGTGAATGAAAATACTTGTGCATCGGAACAAAACCCATACTTTTTGACAAAATAAGATGAGATGGTGCCTAAGCTTTTATAACCCACAGGGTCTATTTTTCCTAGCTTTCTTTTGAGTTCTTTCACACCCGCATCAGTTTTTTCAGGGGAAGCTTTGTCAAGTTTTGGATGGACACCCGCAGCAACAGCGAGTAACTCGTCATCATAGGAAGACTTTTCGACATTGTAGAGATTCATTCCACATGCATCGGCTTCTTCAATAGTGGTAATTTCTCCTAAGAGAACAGATGCAACAAAGCTGGATACCAAAGAGATTCGATCTGTTTTTTCATAGGTGTCCTTGTCTGATCTCACAGCGAGTTTCCGGATCTGCAAACCAGTGAACCGATGATGCGCTCTCGAACCGGTGATCTCGGCTAATTCATCAGGGCCTCCAGCAACTATCTCAAAATCCTTGATTTCTTGACCAGTGGAGTGATCCTGCCAATTAGGAGACGTTTTACAAGCGAAAGCATCAGACAAGGCATCAGATAGTGACAGAAAGTTTTCCATTTTACCCAATAAAGCCGCAGCAGATTTGGACCAAAAAACAGAGCCATGCTGCATTCCAGAACCACTAATCCCACGTACATTTTCAAAAGGGAAATTATCCCTTTGCATCGAGTAAAAGACATAGTCAATGGCGTCTAACCACATTAAAACAGGAGAAAGAATCTCACCTGACTTCTCATCCGATAATACGCCTTTTTTCACATCATACTTTTCTTTATACTCAGAGTCAAATTCAACGTTGTATGTGGAAATAGCCTTCAAATTCTTATCGGTGACAATAATTTTGAGCTGTTGGGTAGACAAATCAAACCCTAAGAACAAGTCCTGTGATTCTTTATAAGTCATACTTCACCTGTAACCACAGAGTTGGGGTTTGTTTGTAAGCAGGCCAGGGAGGTAAAGTGATGGCGGCAGCAATAACAATACAAAGGACGAAACCGTAAACTGAGAAGAGAATATCCTGGGTCAAAAGACCTGCTGAGATACTCACGAAAGCGCCCAAGTAAGGAAAAAGCGAAAGGTAAAAATTGGCAGTTTTTTGACCCTCGAAATCAATGGGAAACTCAATTAGTGCGCTGATTTGCTGACCGATAGATTCCATTTGGGAAGGGAAAATAAGAAGAAAATGTGGGGAAGAGACGAATACTTATATGTGTCTCACGGAAGAGGGGTTTGCTGTTCAATTAGCGAGCAAATCTCGCGACCAACAAATTTATATGAAGGCGAGTAAGTAAAGATCGGCTCCAAGCCTCACAGGTGATTCCCAATACGGACCCGAACTGCGAAGTCACTCGGCTCAGCCGGATGCATAATTCAGTCTTTAAGTTCAGACTGAACACCAGTCTACAAGTATCCCGTGTATCAAGTTGACTTTCATTGTTGGCCTTGATAGTTAAAGAGCCATTGAAGTTACTAAATTTGTAGCAGTCTTGAAAAGAGCAAGCTGTTATGTTTTGGGTATAGTTGGCATTAAAGTCGTAGGCAAATAAATATGGGTGGGAATGCAAGCAGACTCAGGCTTCTAGCCATCCTGTGGGTCATTCAAGATCCTGATCATCAGCTAATATTTTTTTCCACATAGTACTGTACATCATTATTCATCAATTTTTCGGCTAAAAAGTCCGCCACCTGGTTGTACTGGTCTTCCTCGATCACAGCCAGCATCTTGTCTGAAGAAGGATTTTTCTCAAACAGAAACACATAGTCCTCTTCAGAAAATTCTGGAAGATCATAGAATTTGAATTGCTGTGCAAACAGCTTCTTTTCTCCAATAGAATTGGTGGTTGAGACTGTTGTTGATCTTGTAATTGTGGTCATTAGCGAGTTTTCATCGGAGTCTGAGCTTGGCGATATCAGTCTTGACAACGATGCAGAGTCAACTTCATCATCTTCGTCTTCATCTCTCACATCGGGGCCTAAGTCTTCGTCGATGCTCTCTAGAGAAGCTTGCTCAAGATTGATGAAATTGAAAAGCTCCATTTCGAACCCAGATTGGCCCATTTCGTCGTCAGCAGGAGAAACCACAGAACTGGGACTGGCGTGGGATAGCCCACTCATATCTGAAATGAGGTCGTTCATGGGATCGCCCATTTCGGGATAAACCCGCTTTCTAGCAGTAGTAGCTGTGTCATACAACTTATCCACGGAATGTACCTTCGCAGCTGTGGGAGAGGCGACAAGGGATTTAAGACTCTTGTAATCATGTATCAACAGTAGTAGTTTGGTTTTAAGCTGGTAATTTTCCTGGGTGATGTTATTTATGCTGGTGGCAAGTTGCTCGGGCGAGTCTAATAGTAAAGGAGTGACCGCTTGGTTGAAAGAGTGTGGAGGACACTTCGGTATCAGATTTTGGTCCTCGATTCTGTCATTAAACACTTTAGCGGGTTTTTCTGTCTGTAGTGGTTGACGATGCGAAGTCAGAAGGCGTTGCTTTGTCTCTTTTTTCTTAGAGCAAGACTTGCTCTTACGTACATTTTTGGGACGCGGAGGTAGCACCCAGTTTCTGGATGTGGTGATCGTCAAGATCGGCTGGTTGGCATCAGGTATATGTGACATTGCTATTGTTGCTTCATGCTAAGCTTGTATGTGCAGAGGCCTGATCTGAGAAGTACTTTGTGCCGTGTATTGATAACACGTTTCCTCCGGTGTATGTGATACTAAATAGCGTCGCTTGCTAACAGAGAAAAGATGTATAAATGTATTTTTTTGGTTTTTTTTTCCTTGAAATTGACCTGACTCAAAAATGGTTGCTCTCTTGATTGCTTTATGGCCTTGGCCGTGGAGATTTTCAGCCAGTGGTGGGGACGATGAAGAAAACGGCAGCAATATAAATTGAGAGACTAAAAGAGAAAAGATTGAATAAATGAATTGGTAGTTGAAGAAAAATGACAATTAGTGTCTTTCCAGTTGTAGATGTTCTAAATAAATTCTGAATGGAAGTGAAAAAGTCAGACCGGGGCGCAACACCAAGTTTATAGATTCTCACCACGGTATTTTTCTACCTCTTACATCGCTTGCATTTATGAGACACTCCAAGTACCGGGGCGGGAGAAGTCGGGTGCGCGCGCGCCCGTGACGACCCTGCGAAAAGGAGGAAGGAACAGACGCAACACCGTATACACGACGTCTACCCAAAAATGGATAGCCTCACACCAGAAGAAAGGTACTTTCAAGATTTGAGTGGCAACTCCAAAGCGGTCACAAAGTCGTCCATACCCGATGATTTAAAAAAGATATTTGCACCTCTTTGCAAAAATTTTTGATCTCAATTCGCATAACCCTACCGCAATGCTTGCTGTTGCTGTTGCTGTCTCATCCCTTATCGTGCACCCTTTTTGTCGTGTTTTATTTTCCTTTCCTGTCTGCTGGATCTTGCCATCGCGGTCTCTTTGCTGCTGAATGTAATGAAATAGCTTTTTGTGCCATTGGATGTGCGAGTAACCCCGGATATCTCATGCCTTCAGGCTCCCGACACAGGACGTTTTTTTTTTTTAAATCCTCGGACTTACGGCTCCGGGCCGAGAGTGAAAGACCTCCGGATGGCAGCTCACATAAAGACAAACGCAGTGAAATCGCCACTGCATTAAAACAATCTTCTTTAAAACGAAAGCTTGAGCATCCGAACAGGAACTCCGATCCGCTCAAAGTGTCTTGGTCATTACGATGACTATCCGTGCTGTCCGAGTGAGGTGCGCTTGAATAAAAACTGTTTCACGTTATCCGTGGATCACTGGTTGACTTTACAAGCGTGCACATGGGGCCGCGGCACTCTGCAACTAGATTCCAGCCACGAGCTAATAAAGTCACACAAGCGTTTCGCTTCAACCGCGTCGTCATAACGGTTTCGAGAGGAAGTTTATAAGAAAATTATTAAATATGGGACATGAGGTTCCATTAGCGGTGATCAAGCTTCAACCTTTTACTATTTGAAAGGGAAACAAGGCGACTTGCTTGTCTGAATTTTGTACCACTTGCTCCCTAAAGTATGGGGAGCTAAATGGTTGAATTGTAGGGAACGTGATTCGAATATGCCACGATGAAGATAAAGCGAAGCCGAAGTCAAAACCACCAGCCACAGAACATTAAGTATGGGGCAAAGTCAACTTTGGGCCCTTTTTTTTTCTTTTCTTTAGTCATGTATTGGTACTATATATAGGCACACAATCGCGAGACATATGTGTCTGGAAAGGGCGTTGCCCCCAAAAACCCAGGCATCGTGGGGGGTTGTGGTACTAGTGCGACTAGGGGACTATCAGCTTCCTAGCCTGGCTCAAGGATGGTTCAGTTGGTTTTTGTAGTGGATAGTTCCCTAGCGATTGATTTTGACTTAAAACTCTGCTTTCCAAATACCAGAAGAGGTGAGCCAACGCATGCGCCTGCAGTCCAAAACGTAGACCTGCGCTCGGCTCGGCCCGGTCGCGTGGCAAGAATTTTCGAAACGAATCGAAATTTGCTGCACACCGAGAAGTAGGGAATGATCAGCTTCGGGGGTAGGTAAAGGCTTCTAATTATGTATATGCTACCCGGAATTCACTCACTTCCTACAGATATCACTGGCATTTCACACGTTGCTGATTTTACACCTAGTGTTGTGTTGGCATAGCTGTGGATGGCTTCAAGACCTCTTCAACATTGCTTGTCTTCCAATAAGACGTGATGGTCTTTGGTTGGGTCAAGAACGTCACACCAGCTTTTCCATAGAAGTTCAAGTCTCCCAAAAAGGAACCCTTATTTCCTGTAAAAGAAAACATTGGCAATGGTACGGGGATAGGCACATTGACACCAACTTGTCCGCAGGCGATGTTCTTGGTAAATTTCTGGGCAGCCGCTCCCGACTGCGTGAACAAGGCGACACCGTTTCCATACCGGTTTGAATTGACCAACTCAATAGCCTCATCAAAAGTCTCAACATTGACAACAGCCAAGACAGGAGCAAATATCTCCTCGTCGTATGCCCTCATGCCTGGCTTGACTCCGGTTAAGATCGTTGGCCCTAAAAAGTTACCCTTGGAGAACCTCGCATCAGTGGTCTTGAAATTTCTTCCGTCAAGCAAAATCTTCGCGCCAGCCTTTTCAGAGTCGGTGATGATGTCTTCAGCTCTGGTCAAGGATTCGGGATTGATCAACGGCCCGAGGTCAGAGCTCGAGTCAAAGCCAGACCCAACCTTCAATTTGGCTGCATCTGCAGCAACTTCCTCGACCCACTTTTTCGTGTTTTCGCCCACAGTCACTAGCACAGAGATAGCCATGCAGCGCTGGCCGGCAGCACCAAATGCAGCACCGCTAACAGCATTGATGAAGTGGTTTTTGTCGGCATCTGGCAACACGATCAAGTGGTTTTTGGCTCCAAGATTGGCTTGCACTCGCTTACCCAAAGCCGTGCCTTTCTCGTGAATATACTTACCTGCCTTGTCACCGCCAACAAAGGTGATGGCCTTGACACGAGGATCCTCGAGAATTTTGTTGACGGTGTCGTGCTTTCCGTGAACAATATTCAACACGCCGGGGGGCACACCGGCTTCCGCCGCCAATTCTGCAATAATCATCGCAGCTCCAGGCACTCTTTCAGATGGTTTAAGGACACATGTGTTGCCAGTGACTAACACAAGAGGCAAACTCCACAATGGAACCATCGCAGGGAAATTAAACGGGCAGATCGATCCAATTACACCGAGCGGCTCACGCACCATTTTTGTCTCCATGTCTGTGGCAACCTCTAAAGACGAAGCCATGAGATCGTTGGGAGCGTTACATGCGGCCTCAGCCACTTGTAAACCACGTAAAACGTCACCTTTCGCGTCGGCAAAAGTCTTGCCTTGTTCCAATACAATCATCCCTGCGATTCGATCGTGGTTTTTTTTCAACAATTCAACGAATTTGAAGGCAATTCCTTGCCTCTTGATGATGGAGTAGTGCTTCCATGTATGGAAGGCCTCTTCAGCAGAGGCCACGGCATTTTCTAACTCCTCTGGAGTAGACTGGGGCACTTTTGCAATCACCTGATTAGTGGCTGGATCGTGAATGTCAAACCACGTGTTCGAGTCTGATTTCACTAATTTTCCACCGTGAAAAGATGGAGTCAAATATGGCTTGGCACCTTGTTCAACGTGTTTTGTGGGGAAGTTCAGTGCAGAGGAATTAAGCGTGAGTGTTGAGAGACACCTGGCATTCTGCCTAAGGCTTGAGTTTGCTGTTCTAGCTGAAATTCTCAACATTATTCTTTCGCCAAGCCTGTTTTTGATGAGATGCAAGCCAGCTTTTTACTGTCATCCACACCGGTTGTGTGAAATTGCTCCTGTTTTATAACCCCGACGATCGCGAATTGGGGTCCGCTTCCATGTGATCTGCGCAGGTCCGTTCCCACTATCCGCGGAAAGGGAACCCCACATTATCACACGAAGATGGAATATCAAGACACATTTGATCGAAACTATTTTTATTAGTTTTAAGCGGAAGACTCGAATTTGCGCAGATCATGATCGAAGTTTTATCTAATGAATGAGATAGGCTTAGGGCTTGTCGTTCTCACGTCAATATTATCGTTAAACGCTCCTCATAAGTTTTGCATCGCACGACAGCCCTTGCGAACAATGTCAATTTCAAGCGACAAGGAGTTCCATCAGGACAATGGTATTATTACTCAAGAGCCAAATTCGAAATGAGTGAGCTTTAAACACGAAACAAAAATGAAAAAAAAATGAAAGGAAAAAAGGTAGCAGTGGGCTAACCGAGCTGTAACTTTTCTCATCTTTATCTTCCCGATCTACAGTATATGCTCTGAGACCCTCGTCGCGTTTTTAGCTCCGCTTCACTCCTCTGTATTCTAGCCGCGGAACTGGGAGCGACCTGGCCTGATTGAGACAATCCACTTCGGGAACCGGTGTCCAGCTCACTATTAAAGCTCGCGGCGAGTGTAAATTTTCTCAGTTTATTTGCAGCAATACGCAGCTAAATACGCTATTTTTCTTCAGAGATACAAATTCTTCACTTATTTCTGGTAGACATCAGCGTTCCAAAGATCGTAGTATAGATCGAGTAAACACGAAGTGCTCCAAGCTTGGGTAGGGCTAGAATCTTTACAGAACTCGCCGTCCTTGTTGGTAAGCTCCGTCAAACCTGCCCATTCACTCTCCCGGATCCACCTTCTATGGCCTTTAAGCCTCAAGTTTATGGCCTGCAAGATATCTTCTGAAGGTTTACCATCATCATTGGACACGTGGTTGAAGTATAAGTACGCACGGATGAAGTACCCGAAACACCAAACCCACTCCGGCCCCTGATGGTAGTTTCTACCCTTTGAAGTTGCGAAGTCCTCGCTCTCTTCACTGTTGTTGTAATAAGGCCTGTAGTTCCAGTCTGATGGATCTAAAGTCCTCATTCCAACAGGACCACGGATAACTTTATCAGCGATATTAATCGCCTTCTTTGCTCTCTCCTTGGAAAAAAGTTCAGGGGCGACACACATGGCGATCGGGAAGTTGGCTCTCAACTGATAGTCTTCGTACTCTTTACCACTGCGGAAAAGGTCTTTATAAATCCCCCTCCTATTCACAACACCAGCATTGACCTCAAACTTTCCATCATCTTCATGATTCGCGGGTATGTAGAAACACCTTTCGAAGTTTTCTTGAACGAGTCTTTCCCACTCTTGTAAAGAAATCTCTGAGCCATCATTTTTTTCCACCTTTCTGTGTTTAAACAAGCCTTTTTTACTCAACTCATTGACGAATCTTAAAGTGCTTTTGAGTAAGCCTTGAATTTCAACTGCTGCCCCGTCTCTAGGTGTACCTGGTACACCTTTAGATCCGGATCTGGTGCTCTCTCCCATTTTATCCATCCAAGTGCCACAGTTGAATTGTGATCCACCGTGAATGAGGCCTGTATTCCAGTCGACGTGTACCTCGACATTGAAACCTTCATCGCTCATCTGCGAGTCCAATTTAGGTCCAGCATTTGCTTCACGAAATTTGATACCCTTCGCGTGACGTGCTAAGATTTCGTAGAGTACGTCTTCAATTGACTTTTCGTAGCTAAAAGCTTTCTCATCTTCCCACGGAATCCAGGTGTCATCGAGGGGGAACCTCCTTGAAACTTTCTCCTTCAAGATTTGCTCACCATTAGGTGCAAACTTGACGTATTCTTGAACTGCTTGGGCAAAGAACCAGGCAGCGTCTCTTGCGTTGTAACGAGGATTTCTTCCAGCATCCAACAAGTTTGGAATCAATCCGTGTTTCAAAGTTTTGGCAAAGGCGAGAATGTGGCGTTTTGCATCATCAAACCTGCCAGTGACTATCAAAAGACCCCGAAATGAGATAAAAACGTCCCTTCCCCAACACCGCATGTAGTCATTGCTGAAATGAGGAAGTCCTGCGGCCAAGCTCGCAACCTGCCTGTCTGGAAGCAAAGATGTGTTCTTCATGAATCCACACATTTGAACAGAAGTAAGTGCCAAGCTTTGAACGAAATTTGTCGAGCCTTTGATCTTCTCGTCGAACAACCTTAACGCTCTAAAACGAGCTGCTTCATATGCAACACCAACAACTAGGGCAAAGTAATGAGGTCTTAAGAAATAAGGCACCTTCTTGATAGCTTCGATTCTCGATCTGAGCCACTCCTGGAAAGTTTTCAACTTTTCCGAGGCCTCACAATACTTATCCAATCTGTTCACTATGTTGTCTGCAGCCCACAAGCCTTCTCTCAAATGGTCACAGACAGGGTGACCAAGGTTGTTTTCCCAAATCACCTCTTTGAGCACACTTATCCATCCTTCTAAGCCGGCATAAACTAATTTACCATGGCCTGGAATTTTGTATGTGCCATCAACACCGCCACTAGCGTCCCTTTCCTCTGGTTCTGATCTGTACAAAAGAGCATTCAAGTCGTACAAATCCAAACCCAAAGAAGCCTCCGAAGCACCCTCCTTGACAAACTTATCAAGTGAAGAGTCCGCGGTGGGAATGCGGGTCGAGTATACCGCAATAGATCCAGCGGCAAATGAACCATCAACCCTGATAATAGTGTCTGCGCCGCTCTTCTCCAATTTTGGACACTGTATTTCGACTAACTTGGTGGGGATGCCTTTCAAGTACTTTGGATCATCTTCAAACTCACCGGTTTTCTCCAAGGAATATGCAAACTCTGGCTTCACCTCAGTACCTTTCAATTCCTTTGGTGACAAGACCTGAGGGCCTGGGTTTTGTCCGAATTTGGTCCTGGCGACTAAAAACCAGCCTTTGCCCGTAACTGTGTTGTACCTCTGTATAGTAATGTATTGATCCTCGTGGTCAATGTACATTTCTTGGTCATGAAAAGGATCACTGCTCTCATGAGAAAGTGAGTCACGAATAGCGTTCAATTTCAGTTTCGCCAAAGCTATTCCGCCCTTCTCATCATATTTATACTCTCTCGTTTCGCCAACAAGATCGAGAAGTTTAGGGAAAGTCTCATCAAATCCGAACACCGTTCCCACTGCAGACGAGCAAAAGGAGACCAAAGCAGCAGTTGGGAGTGTATCCTCGACGGTTCTCAAATGGGCAGGTGTTTGATTGTCATGGGTACAGTCCATGAACAAGGCATGTGGGGCCTGAGCGGAAAGAATGCTAGGAATTTCCATTTCAGAATTGCTTTCAGAAAATTTTCCAGGGACAGGCTCTTTATTTGCTGGATAGGTAACTTCATCCAAGGGTAACCAAGAGAAGGATCCAATTGGTCTACCTCCATGTTTGTGGACTAGTCTAGACAATTCCTGGACAGATCCCGCTTGCATCGCCTCACGAATTAAGGAGTTAATACCCAATCGCTCCACGAATATTTTATCCAACTCTTCAGACCCTGTAAACAATTCCGCAACAACATATAAGTTTGGGTTGACCGACCGAGCTGCGTCCAACAAAGCCTCTCCGACATGCAAAGGTGTTGAAAAGCAGTTGTCAAGTCTAAAACCATCGAAATTTTTGGCGCATTGTTTGGTGTACTCGATCATCCTCTTCCATAAGTAAGGAGAATCTTCTGGACTTGAACCGAACCTGAGCTTAACACAGTCTTCCCATACAATGATTTCTCTTCTCAAGTAGGCTTTGGATTCATTGGAAGCAAAGTTCACATTGATGCTGCCCCAGATCCAACCATTGTTTGCTAAAGCCCACTCCTTTCCACTCCCATCTTGAAATCTAGTGAAGTAAGTTTCAGTAAACCTGTTTTCCTTCGTGATTGGGCCTAGCTTAGGGCCGTTGACCGCAAGTCTCATGAACCGGGCTCTGTCCTGAACCTGATTCTTGATAGATTTCACGTCGTCATCATAAGCTGCATACAAATCAACGTTGATTTCGTCGACGACTTCGGAGGCTTTTTCCAATATCTTCTCTAAATCTGAACCAACGGCAGCGCAAATAATCGATGCAAACTTTTCGGGATTCAACTCGTTGGAAAATCTATCTGCCAAGATTGTTGTTTTGTTCTTATTTGCTTTCTGGAGCACATAGTCAGACAATTGCTTCAAATCTGAGACGGCAACTGAAGAAGGAATCTCCAGTGGCTTTATGGAGTCACCAACCTTCTTGATTCCTTCCAAAATTGCTTGCTTGTCGAATACATAGTATTCCCACAACCTAAGAGGCATGATCACGTGCTGATGAAGAGCACCCATAATTCGAGACAAATCGCCATCGGACTTGATATTGGTGGGCAATCCGAGGTCAGCAAGCCTATCAGAAAAGTCCATTAATGCTTGGTCCAAAGCAATTGCAGCACGCAAGTGTGGAGCTGTCTCAGCATTATACCCTATGTCAGGATGTTCCCTAATCCACTCCGAGGTATCAGCAGTGTGATTGTACACCATATCAATCATGGTCATCAAGGAATTCTTTTTAGAAAGATCAGCGATGAACTGGTAAGCCTTCTCATTCGATTCAAACAAAGTTGGATCGAGTTTGAGCTGGTCAGCAATCGAGTAAGGTGAGTTTGACGCGCCTCGTTGTTGCAATGGAGTGAAATGCACCATGTTGTAGCCCTTCCTTGCAATATAAGAGAACAATTCAGGCCATTTATCAAGCGAGCCAGCCCATTTCGAAATCACAGTCTGGATATTGATCGCGTTCAACGGTATATGCTTGTCTCCAAGCATGAGTTGTGGCGGCACATTGAAATAAATCTTATCCGTGGTCTTTTTATCCGAACCCACATGGTACTTGACGTAGTAAGAGTACGGCCCAGGGTGGTATATCGGAACAGAGATGGTTATATCTTGGTGGAAGGACGACGTCAATGTGAACTCTCTGTATTTGTTTCGATCAAACGCATCGTTTGCACCTTCGGGTACATTGATGTAGAATAAGCCATTGTTTGCAATTGGCGACCCTGCATCAATGTTTATCACCAAGTTGAACAAAGGCTCGTCTCGCTTGCGGCTTTTAGGCACCGAAGGTAAGATCAAGACGCCATTCTGTACGGCTCCATTAGGTAATGGGTTGCCATCGTCAGTGAGACGAAGAAGAACAGTTTGTGTCATTTCGAGAAAACAACAAAGACCAATCTGTCAAAAGAAATTTTTGTTTCCTTTTTTTTTTTTTTTTTTCTTTCAATTGTGGGAGGATGCAAACTTCCGAGTTGGGCTTGCTTCTAGTGTTCGGCTTCCTAGATGGGAGAGATCGACACGGCAGAAGAAGAAAAAACGTGAGTGGAAAAAGATTTCACTTTGTTTCTATCTTCTTTCCTGGCGGTACAAAAGATTTGAATTTTGCTCTTGGTTTTATCGCTGATCTTCCACAAGAGCTTTTAGTTGGCACTGAAGAATTATCAAACATGGTGCATTTTAAAGTTTGGATCTACGCCCATTTAAAGGCCCGGCTGCGATAACAAAAAGCAACCCCGCCAGATTTAGGAACACGCCTGTCGAAAACGCGGAGGGGCCTCGCCCTGCTGCAGCATCGATGCACTGCGCCGGGGCACGGATGGGGAAAGAGTGGGGCAGGCTGCGACTTGGCGAAACGTTCAACCAAGGGAAGGTGACTGCGATCATCAAGTTCAGCATTTTATGACCAAGTTGAGAAAGCCATTCCTTGTATTTTTCTCCTAGAAACTTAAATGTTGAGAAGAATTCTTTTCAAGGTGTTTCATTTTAGAGCTTTTATTATATTTCTCTCCTGAGAAATGCATGTATGATTAGAATGTGGATAATGGTAGAGTTGCTAGACGTCCAGGACCGTTCGAGACCGATGTAGCCAGGCGGTGCGAACAGGTCGTGGAACCATTGCATACTTTGCATCCACAAGCAGCAACAGTTTTGGGTAAGATTTGCACAACCTTGAATTGACGGAGGTTGTGGCAGTGCTTAATTGTTCTTTCGAAAATATTTTGCTGCCTTATTTAGAGAGAAATGTTCAGAGTCTACTTTAGTCTTCTCAGTTTTAACGTGTTCAATGTACGCACCAACTCATCAGTGTGGCGTGGCGATCTTAGCTATATGAGGAAAGTGGTTGACAATACCGATACTCATTTGCGAATTTAGCAAATACTCTTGAGATTAAATTTCATTATTTCTTTCTCTTCTTCATTTTCGGTGACTTGTCTTCCTCTTAATTTTTTGAATACCATTTCCATTCTCGAGATCTCAAAACGCGCACTGAGGAGACGTAACACTGCCATGAATACCAAGACCGACCAGCGGTTTCTTTTTCCACAAATGAAAGTAGATTACCAATCGAGGGTTCTGGGTGAGGCCTTTTGGCCTAACATATACGCTAAGAAGCACTTGTCGGAACGACAAGCAGGCAGTGCAGCTGCAAAATAGAAAGAAGAGTAGGAAAAGGAAATGGATACGCATAGCCGAGAACGATCTAAGCTAAGAACATTGTTATTTGATGAGGTGGTGTGTAGTCATTATTAAATGAAAGCCTTGTTGTGAATATGCAATCATTCACGAAGAAAAAGATAAACACTATGTAATGTTCCCTATTCTGTCATGTTTCATTAATAAAAACAATTAAAGAAATTAAAAATATAAAAACAAATTCTCAGAAAAAAGCTTCCCCACCAGGAGTCGAACCTGGAATCTTCTGGTTCCAACAGAAGTGGTTACTTTCGTAGCCAGACGCCTTGACCATTGGGCCATGAGGAACGAAGCTTTAGTCCAACGTCCATTAGAACAATATAAAGATCCTTTTAAGACTGTCCGTTTCCTGAATCGATAATATATTCTGTATTTGCCAAGAAATCAATTTGCCCATAAACCAAAATAATGGCAAAACAAAAGTACTCCGAGTTCTATGTGGGTGCTTTGTGACCATCTGGGATTGAGTAAATGTTTTCTACATGATATATAGTTTTCGTCACTGGCCTTGGCTGGTGACATCCTTCAATTCGTACAAATTGTTTCCTTGAATGAAGAGTAGAGACGATAAAATTCTGCAAAAGGATGTTTCTTCAAAGAAGATCATGCAATAAGACAGTCTCTGAAATGATTCTTGCACTTCTCTTAAAAAAGAGTCATCCGCCATCTTCAATTTACCGTTGTTCAATTCTGGATACAGTGAGTAGTATACATTTTCGGAAAGACAAGACTCTTAACATGGCCATTTCGGGAAAATTGGAGAGAAAGCACACAATCTTCTAGTAATTTTGTAAAGGAATGCGATTAAGGTGAATTGTTTCCTTAGCTTTACTAATTTCTAGGAAGTTATTTGACTCGGGACAATAAAACACCACCCTCTCTCTATTATTTCTACAAGTTAAGTAGTCAAACAGGTAGAATCAGCCATTGGTCTGAGTGTCTAAAACTGGTCCAACTTTCTCTGTACTCGAAAGCATTTTCGCAAGGTGGGAATTGTCTCAAGATCCGAGCGTTGTCGGAAATTTGGGGCCTTAAAAAATGCGCGGCACGGGTCCGCCAAAATCTTATTGGGCCGAAAATATTCCTTTCCTGAAATTTCATAACAAAAAATCACATCCCAGTCATCCCAGTTGGTGTCCTCAAGTATGTCTGGTGTTCAAGCAGGGCTATACGAGTATCTAACACCAGCTGTCATCGATGACTTCAATGGTTCAGGTAAGCAAACGTTGCTTGAGGGTTTACAAGCACCCGAGCTACTGGAGGAGGCCTATAACAATGTCACCAGTCTGATTTTTACAGAGCTTCTTTTGGTTGTTGCAGATTCTTCTTTGTGGGTTCAGGATGCTGTCAATTTCATGAAAGATGCAATCAATGCAGAGCTGAAGGCAATCATTTTCTGTCAAGTTTTCGATGTCTTCCCTCACAATCAAAGTGTGATGGACTTAGTTGCTAAACTACACGAGCAATCTGTGATCAAACCTTCAACACTAGCACAGCATATTGACTCTGAAACTTTGATCAAACTCAAAATTGTTTCCGGCCAATTACTTACTCGCCAAATGAACACAAGAAAAAGAGATGAGTATTTCACCCAAAAAAAATTCAACCTTCTTCACGAAGAGTACGAAGGTTACTCGATCTTGATTAATGAATTCTGTGCCTTTTTCGAAACCACTGATAATGAATTTTTGGTTGAGCATGCTGTTAAAGTAGTGCATCTGCTCATTGGTCACTACTTGTTAGATCCAAATCGTGTGCTAGATATAATCATTGAAATAAGCGCAAACTACGTCGTGGGCAACCATCGCTTCATCATTGCTTTCTTGAAAAAGTCACTTTGGTGGCCGCAAGTTGAGGGTAATTGCACTAATGGGTTAGAGGCGTTGAGTGATGGTGGATGCCCAGCTGCGGTTAATCTGATAGCTCTTCGGTTAATGAAGCAAGCATCCGACCGTGAGGTAGCAGAAACATACAAGATTTTGGTGTCCCTTCTCATAAAAGAGGGCTTCGTCAGCTTTGGGCTGATCTACCCTTTCTTCTCTCCCTCTGATGAGGATATGCAAAATCTTGAATCAGTTTACAAGAGCGAGCTCGACGAGAAAGTCTTGAATGCAAGTGCCAGTGCTTTGGCTTTGGCTGCGCCTTTGGCCGAAGAAGATAATGGAGGGGATAGTTCCGTTAAGAACTCAGATAAATCCTCTTCGTCACCTGCAAAGAAGACAGTCGAGTCAATGTTACAATATAACATGCGATTTCAAATGTTGAAGCGATTTCTAGGAAATGGTCTCTACTGGCCAGCCATCTACATTTTTTCGCAGTACCCGTTTTTGGTTCATCTTGACAAAGAGATATCGGAATTTATGCATCGGACTTTGCATGCAATTATAGAACCACTTCACCTGAAATTGAGCCCATTTTCTAAAGCCCAAATCGCAGCATTCCAACAGGAGAAGCAGTTAGTTGCTCCCAGGTCCACATTCAAAGCAAACTCTGAGGAGCTTTTGCAGACTTTCTATTGTTTCAACCCTCTTCTCAAGGTTTTTGGCAGCAAAAAGCACATTTATTTCTACTCAGAGTGGCAAGATGGCTTGCCTATTCTCCAGAGCGCTGATGATCTCTTGACAGTTCTGCCACAGTTTTTGCAGTTTTTCAGCCTGGTTCTCGCTGACAACCATAGCAACTTTATCAAGATCTGTGAGATAGTCGTTGCGGATCTTAATCGTGACTCTTCAGTCATGCAAAAAGAAAAGTGGTTCAATTTCTTTCGAAAATACCTCTTACCATCGATCGGCTTGATAACTGAAAGTACCATTCCAGTTGACAAAGCGTTCGAAATACTCTCATTCTTTCTGGTGGATGATCGATTTAATCTCTACGGTGAACTATACCAAGTGTTGGCCAAATCCAATCCGTATGTCAAAATAGCTCATGGAAAAGCAGAAAGGGCCACAAAGAATGTGCTCAAGCGTTTATCAAAGGAAAATGTTGGGCCTATGATGAGACGCTTGGCAAAGATAAGTGTTTCGAATCCTCTACCGTGCTTTTTGACTATTTTGCAACAACTAGAAAGTTACGACAATCTCAACACATTGATTGTGGATACTGCTGAATATTTTAATTCTTACGGCTGGGACAACTTGACTCTTGCTATAATGATGAGACTCACTTCAGCCGGTAGATCAAACAAGCAAGCGAATGGTCTCAACGAGCGCCAGTGGGTTACATCTTTATCCTCGTTTGTTGGGAAGATATGCCATAGGTTTCCTTCGATGGTCGACATAGATACGCTCCTTAAATACTTGCTTCGTTCTTTGCATTCGAGCGGAAGCTCTGATTTGCTTGTTTTGAAAGAAATGTTGGCTTCAATGGGGGGTATTCAATCTATTAACAACCTCACACCACTCCAAATTGACATGATCAATAGCGGGCCAAGCATGCAGAAGATTGTATTTCAAACTATTGACGACAAACGGTATGAGTATCATCATTCAGGATCATTGTTGCGCAAATCTCTCACAAAGAATGGAATCGCTAATGAGTTTTTGGTTTTACTCTGTAAACTTAACAGAGATCTAATCGACTCAACAGATACATCGCACTTGAAAGTTTTGGCAAGTGCGAAAGACGAGATTGACTCAGTTCTACATCTCTTGTGCACTCTTGTGGGTTTCTTTGGTAAAGATTCCTCTGAATTGATCAGTGCCGGTGATTTAATTCAAAAGTACAATGTGCCGGTAGTTTGGGCCTTCGAAGTCTGGAGGTATTTTCTCCCGAAAATTAATGGTCATTCAACATCAGCGCAGGGTTTAAATGCATTATCGGAAGTATTTCCCAAGCAAATCAGCTCGAAATTCTTCATTGCATTTTGGAGTCTAAATCTTTACGACATCAATTACTCATCAGATAGGTATGACAATGAACTCTCTAAGCTCAAATCAAGAGTTTCGAGCTTGAAGGAGGAATATGCATTCATGAGAAGAGACAAAGATGCGCAGCAGAAACTCCTTAATTCACTCAAGAGCTCTATAGAAGAAATGCAGCAACTTATATTGCTGATACCTTCTGCTAAAGAGACACATGCTCAAAAATCTAAGCTTGTTGAAGATTATTTAGTTGAAGAGCTCACAGGAGAACTTGAAAGATTTGCCGAAATTCAAGCTGGTGTATTCTTGCAAACTTGTGTTCTCCCGCGAGCTGTACACTCATCTTTTGATGCTGTCTATTGTGCAGACATCATTTTCAAACTTCATAACGTGGATATTAGCGGCTATCACTTGATGACAGTTTTGGATTGCTTGTTCCGGAACAGCATTTTCTTCTCGACGCTCTTCACTTGCACCCCTACTGAATCTGAAAATTTGGGTATCTTTGTCTCTGCAATCTTGAAGGAGTTGAACAGATGGACAACTGAAAAGATTTTCACAGAGCATACGCATTCCAATCACTTGAAGAAACATAACAGCTCTGAGATAATGACCTTCGCTGATTTCCGTGAAAACGTTTTCCAGTACCATTCTATCATTTTACAAGATGTTTCAAGAGCACTCGAAGTCACCACTTACATGTCAAGGATGAACGCAATTACCTACTTGAAAAATCTTTTGGGTGTGTATCCTATTGTTGAAGATCACTGTGAGTCAATAGTTGAGCTCATTCAACAAGTCTCAAAGAAAGAAAAAAGAGACGATTTGAGACTCTCATCCAGTGCGTTGATTGGCCACGTCAAGGCTCGCAAAAGCTCTTGGGTGCACCTTTGGGATTTCATCGATATGAATGAAGATGCTAAATCTGAGCAGATGGAGAAGCGAAAGAAAATCGAAGAGATTGAAGCGAGTAGGCTTCAAAAGGAGAACGAAATCAAGCTCGAACTTCAAAGGCAAGATGCTGAGAACCTTCTTAAGGGGGAGCAAGAAAAACAACCAGAGACAGGGAATGGGAAAAGTAGGGAGCTTTCCAGCAATACCATCTCGTATGATGATATTGCAAAGCCCACCTCAAGACTTCCTTCGCGTAATGTGGAGGCGCCAAAAGGAAGATACGATAGTTACTCTCAGGCACTGTCTGTTCATGCTGCCCGGAAAATGGAAGATGCAGCTTCTGAGAAAACCACTTTGTCCCCTTCAACAATTTCAACCGGTGAAAGCAAGGGAACTAGAGGGGTACTTCCGTCGGGTCCATCGAGCGTCAAGACTATTGAAAAACGTCCAGAAGCGCCATCCGGTCCAGCTCTGACCAAGGGGCGCCTGGGGCATTCAGAACACACTGGTAGATTCAGAGACACGTTATCACGCGATTCTGTGTTCCGTGACTCAACCTCTCGTGATTCTTCTTCGACTGATTTGTTTCATCGCAGACAGGTTAGGGCAGATACCAATGCAAGTGAACTGTCGCAGATTATTACTCATCAGAGATCACCAGTGAGCCTGGTAAGAAGTGACTCGCTGTACGCGAATGAAAGAGATAGACGTGAATCAGAGAGGCCTCTCAGAAATACTTCCCGGGATGAGAAACCAAACATCCTGCGCTCTGCTACTCCCTCGGCACCAAGACAAACTCAACCCCTGTCTTCATCTTCTGGCAACAATGAAAAAGCGTCATCCCTGACCACGGGCACAAGAGCACCACTTCCACCTCAGGCACCACCTAAAGACAGATCATCTACTCCGCATTCTGAAGTCAAGAACAGGACTCCATTGCCTCCACAGCAGTCTACTAGGGCTTCAAGCAGAAACCATATGCAACCTTCTGGTCCTGCAAGGGCGCCATTGCCTCCGCAGCAGCCACCTAGGGAGAGACCCTCACAAGGCCTTTCCAGGGGCTATAGAGGCTCTTCAACTGCAGACAACAGGGATGTGCGTAAGAATACCAGGTCGCAAGAAAGACGTCCTAGCGGCGATCCACTTCCACCACCATCGTTGCCTCCTCCAACTCGAAATGAACAATCTAGAGACAATGACTCATACGACAAGAAAAGACGATTTGGAGATAGGGGGTGGAACAACAAGAGGCTGAGATATTGAAACAAGTTTACTTTTACCGTAGTTTATAAGCCCATGAATAATAGTGAGAGAGCACTGATACATTTAGACAACATTTAACCCTAAGTCTGTTTCTGGGCACCATGGCTACCGTTGTACATCTATTCCTCCAATTCTTCCGGCTCCGAAACATCTGTGTCGCCTGGAATATCGGAGAAATCATCAGACGTGCCATCCATATCACTCGCCACCCTGGACTCTTCTTCCTGGAATCTGCGTAGCGTTTCTTCTGCCTTTGCAAACTCCTCCTCGTGTTTCTTCATATGTTTATCAAGAGCGTGTGGCCTCACGTACTTCTTCTTACAGTATTTTTTGGAGCAGATGTATGTTTTTTGATGCAGCGCTGTTACCAAGTGTGAAATAGACTGATTCTTTTGAGATAAGGAAGTGACACTGTGGGACGCTCCTACTTGTTTCTTTCTCTTCTTACTGAGTTCGGTGAGATCATCGTGATCCAGATCACCCATGTAGCCATCAATGACATGACTTCTTAAACTTTGGTCTCGCATCATCGTTTGCATTGACTTCGCAAGCGGAGTATTATCGATGCTGTCGCTTGTGCCCAGAAGACTATTGAATATAGCTGAATGTGTACTCAAATGCATTTCCAATGACTCGCTCCCTATACATTTTTTACCACATTTGGGACAATCAAGTTCTGGGTGCATTTTCTTGATATGAGTAGTAAGAGAATGCTTATCATTGAAAATTTGAAAGCATCCCTGGTGGTTGCATGAGAATGGAGTCACTTCCCCGTGTTCTTTGAGTTTGTGTTTATTGAGCAACAGCTTGTATGGGTAGCTCTTATTGCAGTAATCACAAGTCAGTACTTTCTCGTGGTCCATATCCACGTGATGCTTAAGAGATTGCCAAGCGTAATAGGCCCTATCGCAACCAACGTATTTACACTTGAAACTTCTAGTATGCGTGACTTCGTGTCGCCTAAGTCTCTGGCTCGATGTTGTTCCTTTTCCACAAACAGGGCATTTGAACGGTTTGTTGTTGTTATCAAGGTGTGACAAAAGATGCGTGTCGAGGTGGGATTTTCTAAAGAACGCCTTATGACAGTCTTTTTCAGAACATACAAATGGCCGCTCGTTTGAGTGGCTTCTCTCGTGCTGTCGTAGAAGAGCCGGCCTGTTGTACGCCTTCTCACAACCTTTCTCAGAGCAAATGTATTTTTTCGGGCGCACCGAGGGCATACCCTTGCTGTTTTCGCTGACAGATGTGTATTGATTAATTAAGAGTGTTTTGGGGTGCGACGCTGATTATCGCGGTGGTGATTTGATGAGGTTTGCCTTAGGCGTAAGGAGCAGATTTTGCATCCATCTGCGTCGTGCGCAAAGTTTCTATTTTCGGCTTCTTCGACTCTAACCTCTCTACGAGATCATTTAAATATATATATATTGAAAGAAACATCACATCTCTCCAATTTGCATCAAAGAGTATATATGAGTTAAAAAAAAGCTTATGAAGTGATTCGCCACAAAAAGTAATGCAAAGTGATATTTGTAGTGGTGTGTTGATCATCTCAATGAAAATGCATTTGAAGTACTAATTTATGTACTATCGTCCCGTTGTGCCTTCACTCAAAAAAAAATTCGCAAAATCTAATGAGATCGCAGGGCCCGCGGTTCGATTCCGGGCTTCCGCACTAATGTTTTTATTTATCGCATGTAGCCTTTTTCTATACTTGGACTGAAAAAAATGAGTTCGCTCTCTGGACTCAGCCTACTGCACATTCGGATCAAGTTTAACACGCTTGTGCTACACCACAAAACACGCCGGTCTACCGATTTCAACTTCTCTATTCCCATAAAGAAAAGTTGTACTGAAAACAAGTCAAGAGAAAAACTTTCTGAACGCTTTGTGCGGACGTTTGAGACCGGATCTTCTCGGAACAGAATCTTCAGTTTCCTCCAGGGTTCTTTGTTGACAATCACCGTCATTACCTGATCACGACCACGGCCACTTCCATCACAACTAAAAAATAATATCATGACATCTGTGGAAAGCCTTGCTGTTCCCTCCCTAAGTTTATTTCCCAGGGATTTGCCCCTGTTGAATACAGAAGCAACTACTCCAACAACGTCGACTGAAGGAGCAACAACTACTGCCACCACATCGAATGAAGAGCCAAATGCAAATACTGCTACTACAGAATTGCCTGGAGTCACTAAAACCTCGGCTAGCATGACTGGTTTACCAGTTCTCTCGACAGATACTACTTCTCTTGGTTACACGACGCCTTCCATTGGTGTTCCTGGCAACAAAGGGAACCCATATATTTCCCGGACTTCACAACCTCTGGGTACGGTCTTCATTGCGGTGGGAAGTGTAGTGGGTATTATTTTACTCGTATTTGTGCTCTTCCATCTAATTAAATCGCTCACTGCGTCCTCGTTGGCCAAGAAAACGGTCAACAACGAAAAATTTGCATACCAAAGATTTGCTCAAAACAACAACCTCGCTTATGGAGGCTCAAGTGGTGCACTGAATTCGACGTTTCTCAATAACACAGAGTACAAGGGTTCGGTGTCGAAAATGCCTCTAGTCGGCAGTCATCAGTTTCTGTCATCTTTGGGTCCTATGGGAGGCGAATATTCTAGTTCAGCCTTAATGGACACGGACAAGGCCACTTCTCGCCAAGACTTAACCAATATGTTCATTTCGCCCACTATGGAAATGACAAACAATCGTTTGAGCTCGCATACATTCAACAACTCGGTGACAAATCTTTCCATATATGGAAGGTCTAATCCGGACTTGACCCATACCCCGGTTTCCAACAAGCAAACCTCTTCGGTGCCCAACTATTATATGAACGATAACTTCAACAACAGTCAATACGACTTATCCCCTCAAATTTCGAACCTGCACACCCCAGGAGAAAGGAAACCAAGAAACCCTATTCCAAGCATGTACTTGGAAGACTTGATTGACGATTAATCTATCTAGAGAGTATATAGAGAGTATGCCGACGAAAAGAAAAATTTGTTTCAAGTGAAGTCATGTAGGAGAGATATTTCATTCTTTGAAGATTTCCGCCTTGCTAATTTTTCTTTCCGTCGTATTTTATTCTTCGGATCTGGATTCACCTTGCAATATGATATTTCTTTAACAAACAAATTGGTCGGCTTCGAGAACTCGCGAGCCTCCAGTGCTCAATGCGATTTCTCGCAGCTTGCGTTGCTTTAGATTGACATGTCTTTTCGCAGATACTTTAGTAACCTTCCGAGGCAACCCCACTCGAAGATTGCCCTTGAGATCAATAGCATTAAGGCTAGTCATGTTCCCGAACTACCTGTTGAGAAATCCATAGCTTTGTCTTCCCAAGATCTCAGTGGAAAGGTGGGTATAGATGATGCGAAGGCTCCCTTGGTGATGATCCACGGCTTATTTGGAGCTCGGCAAAACTACTCTTCTGTCGGGCGTAAGATATCTGCCGCAACCCTCCGCAGAACTATTGGTGTAGACATGAGAAACCACGGTGCTTCAAGACATGTATTTCCTCATGACTATACACATATGGCCTGCGACACAATCCGATTCCTCGAGTCCTTGGGTGAAAAGGTTATTCTAGCTGGCCATCTGATGGGCGCTAAGGTTTCAATGTTGGTGGCATTACAGCGGCCTGAACTAGTTGAGAAGTTAATTGTCATTGATAACTCGCCCAAAAGTGAGACACTCGATCACAGGTTTACATGTGATTTACTTGCCATGTGCCGGGTTGAAGAAGAGCTCCATGTTCAGGCAAAGAACCAAGCGAATCTCCTAAAGGATGCAGATCGTATCATGGCAGCTTACGAGCCTGACGCTTTAGTGCGAATGTTTTTGGCTTCCAATTTGAAGAGACCTACGAAGAAGCATGATGCACATGGTGAGCATGTCAAATTCCGCATTCCAGTGGGGAATTTCTTGAAGCATGATATCTTGTCAAAAATGGGTGATTGGCCAACTGATATAGTGAAAAATTCCGTGTTTCAAAAGCCTACTCTTGTCATGCGGGCGTTAGATTCTGGCTTCATTCTGAATGATGATTTGCGGAATCAGTTTCATAAATACTTTTCCAACTTTAAAATGGTTGACTATGGTTGCGGTCATTGGCTAGTAAGCGAGCAGCCTGATAAATTCGTGAAAGATACAATTAACTTTTTGGAGAGAAGCTGAGCACATTTAGAGCATCTCCGTGTGATTGGATATAACCTCGCCATTTTGAAGTTGCATTTCAATTAAACAAATAATAGCGATATATTCAGGAAGTAATTATTGTTGATCCGGCGATGGCCAGATGTGAAATATGGGTCCCACTTGCATGCATGATGTATCTACATTGGTAAAACAGACTCATCAAGAGAGCGTAATCCCAACAGGATGAAAATCTTTTCATGTCAAACTTCTGGTTTGTGTTGAAAGCGATAACACGCTGTAACACAGATAAAAATTCGAATTAAACTAAAACAAATACATCCTCAATGACTTCAAAGAAGAAGACATTCGTGTTTGATGTGCAAGAATATCTAATGACTCATATATCAAATATTACTCGGTGATTCGATTTCTAAGAGGGGCAACCAACTGGTATGCTGCCTTAATTACTTGCTGGAACTTCTCTGCTTGACTCCTATCGGTCAAGTGGTGAAATGCTCTAATCTGCTCAAAACAAGCATCGTAAAGAAATCTCACAGTCTCGGTGAAATCCTTTGCCAGGTTATTAGGAACTCTGGCTTCATTGTGCAAGACCATACTTCTTAATTTCCTGCCATGATTTCGTAAGCGTTGAATATATCAGTTGAGCCCGGAAATACACTGTCATTATACTGACTCTTCGCCTCGGATGCTTGGCTCATGATATTCCACATGTTTGGAACAAAATTTAACTGCCTCTCGGGTCTCTTTGAAGCGGGCTTACCTTTGGCCAACTCCTTCCCTTTCTTCATACTTGCCGTGAGAAAGGCTTTCGCCTTTTGGAACCGTGCACAGTCAAACTTGTATTTCTAACAGAGCCTGTCAAACTTATGAATACTCCAATGTACAGCATCTCTGCCACTCTTACAGAGGAGGGAATCTTTATGAATTTCAATCCATCTTCCTCTCATTCGCTTCCTCATCCATCCTCTTGGCTAAAAAATCAGACGGGTTGTGTAATGCTTCGACAAGCAATGCCTCTTCGTTCCTTGCATGAGCAACATTGAAATCATTTTGAGTAGTTGTACAATTAATAGGAGCAGAAGCTATGGACACTGGGAGAGCAGTAGCAGCTAAACTTAATCGTAATTTCTATTTGTTTGGAATGTGAAGAGGCGGTCAAAATGAACCGCAAGTCGGGTTCACCCGCTTCATATACTAGTGACCGATGACAAATTAAAGTCTCAATAACTACAGAAGGAAGTAGTGGAATGCATTACCAACTTCATACGCACTTCCTAAGGGGTCAGAGGAAAATATACTTTCACTTGTGAATGTTGGTTGTTTCATAATAACAATAGGCTGCAAAGTCGAGGATAGTGTGCAATGTGCTCAGGAGAACAGTAGCAAGTTTTACTGACAACAAGAAGATATGCGGTTGCTTACAGATCCCAAGCTTTTCTTTAAGATTGACTTCTTATCATCCTGAGAAATGTTTGTGTGACGCTGGATTAACATCGAGACTAGCAACTCTCTAAAAGTAATATTGATATATAATTGGCAATGCACTTGAGTCTTTACAAAACTCTGAAAACTTCTGTTGAACCCCTTGCGTACATCATACTAAGGGTGAACTTCCTTGGAGACTTGATGCGACAAGGCTGCGCCTAACGATTTGATCGACAATCTTGCGATTTATTTTTAATGTAAGAAAGGCAAGAACGAAATGCTTACACGCCCATGATCGTACTCTCGACTGCGCTGACATACAAATTTGCACTTTGGGAAGAAGAGGAAACGCAGGCCATTGTTTATCTTAAGGTCTGTTCTTTTTTTCTTTTTTTTTTTTTCACATCAAAGTCTCCGAAGTGAGGCTCAACAGGAACGTCGACTTGAACAATAAATTGTCTGGCCGAGAACTGTTAATATCTAACCAGGCAGAAATGGGAATTACAAACAAGCTTAGATGAATATAGTTAGAGTATCCGAGAATGAGAGGGAAGATGGGCCTCAAGCTGTGCAACAAGAAATCGATGCAACTAAGATAGCACAGTATGCTGTCTTGGCGCATACTCCTTCGAACGTCTTCCCCGCATTTTCTCAAGCCCCTGGGAAACTGCTACCCTCCCACTTCACCTTTTAATACGCACTACTATACCTGTTGCGTTGGTGTGATTGAAATTGGCGTTGGCAATTAAAGGTAGTTTGTCCGAACTCTGATGCTTTTCTTGTCGTCTTCTTTGCTGGTCATACATAAGAAAGGCAGGTTTCGCATACTGACCCGAATCAATACGGTTTTATTTGAACATCGTCACAACACACGTTCTTTCATCCACACGCGAACAAGCCTTTCGTTGGCTTTACTCATGGAGTTCCCTTGATAAAAAGCTACTCCGCGGAAACCTTCAGGTCCCTCTGAATTAGTGAGCCTCCGGTATTTGGGTTGCGATTCGTGGCTACGTGCACTATTGCGTGCACTCATGGCGCAACTCATTCTCCGCCATTTCAGCGTATAAAGCTTGCAGAATTCCTCCTTGGTGACGATATTCATCCAAACACATTCAATTCGAGGCTTTCATATCTTCATCATTCAAACATTACTATGGTCTCTAAAATTATTCTCGAGAACGCTCCAACTGAAGCCGTTAATTTGAACTGGAGTCAGAGTGACTCTACTTTCAAATTAGTAGAGGCGGAGATACCGGAATTGAAAGATGGGGAATTGAAAGTCAAGGTCTTGTACTTATCAAATGATCCCACCCAGAGAATTTGGATCAGTGCCAACCAGGACCCCCAAAGGCAGTATATGCCACCAATTTTGAAAGGCGATCCAATTAGATCTTTGGGTTTGGCTGAGGTCCAAGAATCCAGATCGGACAAATACTCCAAGGGTGATGTTGTCAGTGCTTTAGTCAACTGGTCTGATGAGCTCGTGATTCCAGAATCAAGCGTCAGTACGAAGGTAGACAAATCCCTTGCTTACGAATGGTATTTGTCGGTCATTGGCCTCACGGGCTTGACAGCTTACTTTGGTCTAAAGAAAGTGGGCCAATTGAAAGAAGGTCAAACTGTGCTCGTATCCGCTGCCTCAGGTGCCACCGGCTCCATGGTAGTTCAACTCGCTAAGCGTTTTTTTAAGGCCTCAAAAGTTGTTGGTCTTGCTGGCTCCAAAGATAAGTGCAAGTGGGTTGAATCTTTGGGTGCTGACCTATGTGTCAACTACAGAGATGCTGATTATCAGCAACAAATTGACAAGTTTATCGGTGATGAGTACTTTGACGTCTACTTCGACAATGTTGGTGGTGAGGTCTTGAACTACGCCTTGCAACGCACGAAGAGATACGGCCGTATTGTTGCTTGCGGTGCCATTTCTGGATACAATGACGAATCTAAGATGGCCGTGAAAGCCTGGGGCGAGATTTTTAGCAACCGCTTGACGGTGCAAGGATTCATTGTTTTTGATTACTTCTCTGAATTCGAGGAAGCTGTGAAGGAAATCGTGGGCGTAATCAAGAGCGGACAAGTCACCGCAGACGACGGTTATCACGTCGAAGATTTGTCCAAGAACCAGAAGCCACTTGAAAAGGTTCCTCAAGTTTGGCACAAATTGTTCACGGAGGAAAAACCTCAAGGAAAATTGTTGACCAAGTTGGCATGAGCGTGCATGTATTAGACAAGAGCAGCAACATATGTACGCCTAGTTCAATGAGAACCATTCATGTAAAGTAACTTTTCTATTCTTGGAAACAAGCTGGTGCGTTAATTTTCTCGTGCAGCGAGTTTATGAAGAGCCTCAAGATGCGAGGCTGCAAATAATGCCTTTGCATGAAGCCGCTACACGCTGTAGCAAACTCGTAACCTTCAGTATTTGAATTGATCCCAGAATCAGAAGTATGATGAGTCTTTTTATTTGTTCACGGATCAATTAAACTTTAAATATTCTCCAAGGAAATAAGCGCTACGCGTTGGCCGCCCTCGTTGACGTGAGTGTTAATCAAGAATGTGCCTTCCCGGAGACGCGGCAGAAGTAGCGCACACACATCACAACCAAGACAAGTGTAGTAAATGGCATCACAAACGGGGCCTTGACAAAAAAAAAAAATTAACAGGTCACGAAACTCTAGTATTTTCAGTAAGAAAACTTTGAAGCGCACTTTTTTGGATATCTTGGTTGACCCGATCACTTGCCTTTTGTTTTTGCCAAGTCCCTTTTGTTGTCAAAAGCAACTGCATGGAAGCGAAAGCAGTCTATGTACATGACGTCGACTCAATGAGTCCCGCGAAGGCCATGTATATAAATGAGGACACCTCTGCTCGCGAATTGGCTTATAGGGTACATACAGTCAAGTATTTAAAGACTTATTATTAAAAAGCGGGCATAGAGCCGGAACCACGTATCATGTCCGAATTTGCGCCTCCTAACGCCCAAGGTGAAGATTTGTCTTTGCCGAAGGCAACGGTACAAAAGATTATTGGAGAGGTGTTGCCAAAGGATATTGCAATCTCGAAAGAAGCTAGAGAAGCCATCACTGAATGCAGCATAGAGTTCATAATGATCTTATCCACCCAGCTGAATGACATAGCTGAAAAGGAAGCAAAAAAAACCATCGCATCTGACCATGTCATCAAAGCCCTACAGGAGTTGGGTTTCCATAGTTACTTGGACATAATAAACCGAGTTTTAGACGAGCACAAGGAGCTTTTGAAGGGCAAAGAAAGAAAGAATAACAAGTTTCTTAATTCAGGCTTGACGGAAGAAGAGTTGTTGAAACAGCAGGAAGAGTTGTTCAAAAAGTCACGGGCGAGGTTGCAAAGCACAGGGTCCCCGACTAACGAGATAAAGCAGGAAATGTGATTTAATTGAGCTAATGTATATTATGTGTAATAGAGTCATTTGATGAATATGACCCCACATTCATCTAGAGTTGCGAGCGGCATTTGGCATAAACAAATTAGGCAGACAGTATAGATCCCTAAAGACATCGGCTGCTGAAGTGGAAAACGGAAATCAATGATAAACGTCACCAAAGCTCTGGTATTCCTTGTTCATATCTTCTCAAGCCAAGGCGACCGCAAAAAATTTCGAATCGACTTTATTTGAAAAATCCCGGACTCGCTGATCATCCCAAAATCACCTCATATATTATGATGACAACATTTATAAATATCAAAGGGAATCTTAAGAGCGTTCGGACGGCGCTTATAAGTGTGACTAATCTTGACTTTATGGAAACCTCGTTAGCCGAGGCGGAAGCAAACTGGGTCTGGAATTGGTTCTGAGGTTGCACTGCTGAGTTTCCCCATCCAATCCTATTGAGAAATCTGTCTTCGCTGAGCACAGCTAAACCGTTGATGCAAAGCACAATAACGTATAGCAATTTTCCGAGTCCAAACATTGTTTAATGTATTTAAAATCTACAGGTCGTGATCCTCGCTGAGACAGATTGATCACTGAGAATCAGCACCCTTACACCTGTGCAGTTCTGTGTGCACTGTGGAGTATGAGAATTTATTTTGCTTTTTTTCTTGCCCGGAGAGTTTTTAACGCTGTGTTCGTTTTCTTTATTTTTCCTTTGAAGGCTTTCTTGATTTTTAAAACCTTCCTGGAACTGAAGGGTTGTCAGCTGAATTCAAAAAGTAAAGTCACGAGTATAAAACACGAAATGAATTGAGAAAAAGAATTTCTCAAGAGTTTTCCGGGGTGGGAGTCTCTTGCAGAACATCACATCTCAAATAGTCGAGAAATAAATATTGAAAGAGTCTATAAAAATCCAAATTTGGATATCAGACTTCGAAAGCATTAGTACTTACAATTCAAGGAATTTCACTCATGGCTATCAGAAAATTCCTCAAGTTTTGAGTCAGTGTTGTTTTGCAGCCCAATTAATTGTGTTTAATTGTAGCCACGCAAAGAAGCTCTCAGATCGAGGGGTAATGGGACTCGCACTCCCGAGTCACAGCCATACTTAAGGAAGTCCAGGTAATCCACTTAGGACAAGTTCTCAAAAGTTAAATTTCTTACGAGCATTTCTAAATTATTTAAAGCCCAAGTAAATGCTTGATGAATTAAACCATTGTGTAATTTTGCCAAAAATGATGGGCTGAGACCGAAGCCTATCAAAAGATCCTTTCAAGCTGACATTGAACACTTCGGTGTGCGCACGTCCTGACTATCGATCTTTCACACTTTTTTTCCTTCCCTCTCCACAACCGAACAACTGTATTTTCATAGAATATTTTTATTACAGAGACCTTTCAAGATGGACAAGGAATCTCTCCTCAAAAGCTTAGCAGGTACCCTTGATGCGAATCATCAGGTGCGGAAACAAAGCGAGGAGCAATTGAGATATTTCGAGGAGATGCCGGGCTTCACAGCTTATCTTCTCGAACTAATTCTTGACGTGAGCATCACTCTTGGTGTGAAAACTTCTGCTGCTATTTTTTTCAAGAATAGGATCAATAATTACTGGGTGGTTCCTGAGCTCAAGAATGCCACGTCACGCTACATTCAAGACCCTGAAAAGGTCATCATCAAGAATAAATTGATTGAGGTATTGAGTCAAACGTATAAAAACCCACAGTTGAGGGTTCAGTTATCGACTTCAATTCACAGTATCTTGGATGCTGAAAAATGGGATGAGCTTGTGACTGTAACTTCTGGCTTACTTAATGATACATCCAACGTTGACCACCTTTTTACTGGTTTGATTTGCTTATTTGAGTATACCAAGAATTATCGTTTCGCAGGTTTGGACTTCACCAACTACAAAAATATCATTTTGGACGAGGTAACCGAGAAGATGTTCCCCACATTGGAGAACTTAACTTCAAATTTGTTGAACGATGACTCGCAAACTGCAGACGAGATGTTGTATTTGATCATGAAGATCTTCAAGTTCACCACATATTCCAACTTTCCTCCTTATCTAGACGACCCAACAAAATTGGGAAACTGGTGCCAGTTTCACCTCATGCTCATCAACAAGCCCTTGCCTGCATCCGTAGCTAATGCCGATTCTGTCGAAACAAGAGTTTCAAATCCCAGAGTCAAGGCAGTCAAGTGGTGTTTTGGAAATATACACAGGCTCTTGTTGCGCCACGGTGGTGGCGTCAACACGAAAGACAAAGACTCGCCATTAGTAAGACAATTCTTGACTCAATTTGTTCCAGAGATCTTGAACAACTACTGGTTGATCATTGAGAAATGGAATACCAAACAAATGTGGTTGTCCGAAGCGTCATTGTATCATTTGATCTCCTTCCTAGAGCAAATTATAGAAACCCCAGCATACGCTTTACTCGAAGATAAGTTGGAGGCAGTTGTTAGACATGTGCTCATGCCAATGCTAAACGCATCCCCCGAGACTATTGAACTATACGAAGATGAGCCTGAAGAATACATAAGACGATTTTATGACGTGAGCAGAGAGAACACTACGGCTGATACTGCATCAGTCAACTTTTTGTTCAGGTTGACATCAGCAAAATTTTCTGCTTGTGGATCCTTGTTACTTTCATTGATTAATGACGTGTTTCAAAAGAGGGCCTCTGACAAAAATAATCAAGATATCGCCATGCAAACAGAGGGTGCTCTCCGGGTCTTGGCAACTATTTCTTACAAGTTAGATAAGAAGAATAGCCCAGTGAAAGGACAAATAGATCTGCTTATGCACACTGTGATTTGCCCGGAACTCTCGCAGGCCGTAATCGAAAAAACTCCTTGGCTTACCGCACGAGCATGCGACACGGTTGCTATATTTGTTCACAAATTTAGCGATCAAGCCGTGTTGCAAGACATTTTTCATGGTGTGGTAAGGTGCTTCCAACAACCAGATCAATTTCCAATCCAATTGACGGCTATAGATGCATTGCGTACATTGGTTGAGGAGGATTATGTGGCCGAAAGAATAGCTCAACAAGCACCTCAGTTGATGGGCACTTTGCTTGATCTCTCTAAAAACTTCGAAAGTGATACTTTGACCTCTGTAATGGACGTCTTCGTTTCTAAGTTTGCTGCAAACTTGGAGCCATATGCAAATGAGTTGTCTTATCGCCTTGTTGAGCAATTTCTCAAGTTGGCAGAGGATATTACCGAGCAAACTTCAAATGGGAATAATGTAGATGTTGACAAGGAGTATCAAGCTGCTGGAATTTTGAATACGTTGACATCTTTGGTAATTTCCATGAGCTCCTCTCCAGAAGTGTCTGCATCATTGGAGCTCGTTGTCAAGGATGTGGTGAAAGTTATTTTGCAGAATTCTATGGCAATGTTCTTGACCGAGGCTATGGAGATGGCGGAATCGATTTTGTTCAGTACCAACAAAATGAGTCCTGCAATGTGGACCGTATTTCAAGATTGCATTGATGCTTTTGGAACGTATGCATTTGAATACTTTGATTCATTTCATCCATTCTTTGAGGCGGTGGTTAGAGCACATTTTGCTCTTGAGAGTGTTACGATAGAAGATCCCCAAGTGCAAAGCTTATTTAAAGTGTGCTTTCAGGTGTTGCAAGGCGATGTTGATCCTGTTTTTGCACATCTTGCTTTTGAGTTGATGGAATTTTCGATTTTGAGTTTGGGGCGCAGATTTGTGCCCTTCATGCCTAGATTCTTACCCGAAGTGTTCCAAATCTTTACAACTTTGGAGTCTGAGGACGCTTTTGATGGTCATATGTTGCATCACTTATCCATTCTCAAGATCTTTTTCGCATGTTTATATGTGGAGCCGTCATACACGTTGCAGTTCTTAAACGAAAAGCAATTCACAAGCACGTTTTTCAAATTGTGGATAAAATATGGTGATGATTTTCAAAGCGTTTATGGCTGCAAGCTTCAAATATTGGCAGCCTTGTCAATCGTTATTGATGCACCACTAAACATTTTGCCTGTCGAGGACTTGATCGGGGAAACAGTCGATTTGATAATTTCCAACTTGGAACATTTGCCGCACGCCATCAGGGCCAAGCAAGATCTCTTAGATAGGGAGAGCGGTGTGAAAGCGAGTGAAAAAGATTTCAAAAGCGATGAAGGCGATGAAGATGAAGGTTTCTACGACGATGATTTGGAAGCTGATGAGGCTGAATTGGAGGCTTTGAAAGCCACCCCAATCGACTCCATTAATGTCTACGAGGTGTTTGCTGAAAAGGCAACCGCTGTGCGGCAAGCTGATCCATCACGTTACCAACTAGTTTTTGGCAACCTTGATGATTCGCAAAAAGAAGTGGCGGTCAGAATCATTCAGATCAACCAGCAACAGAAGAGCGCAGCGGGCCAGAACGCTTAAGGCGGAGGGTGTGTACATAAGATGGGAGATCGATCCTGATCGATCCTGGCCTGTAATCTCATACATACTGTTATGACACTTCATTTCTACGTAGACCAGCATTTTGAATAATAGCTACCTTTCTCTTTTCATTGTGTGCTAGTTTAGACCACTATGTTCTCGGGTTTCGGATCTAATTTTTTTGGCGGGGCTTCTTTTGCTCCGATTAACTCGAAGTTCGAGGATTACTTCCGATGCTATCCGGTGGCGATGATGCCTGATAACGCCAGGAAAGATGATTCCAATTTTGGCGGCAAGATTTTTCTCCCTCCTTCGGCTTTGAACAAGCTAACTATGCTCCATATCAGATATCCAATGCTTTTTGAATTGATAAACGAGGCCGAAAACTTGACCTCACACAGTGGTGTTTTGGAGTTTGTTGCCGAAGAAGGCAGGGTTTACCTTCCACAATGGACTATGGAGACATTGAAATTACAGCCCGGCTCTTTGATCAAAATAGCTAGTTGCGATTTGCCTAATGGCCAGTTCGTGAAACTAGAGCCGCAGTCGGTGGACTTTTTGGACATTTCGGATCCTAAGGCGGTGCTTGAGAACGCCTTGCGAAAGTTCTCCACTTTGACAGTAAATGATGTTATTGAAATTGACTACAACGATACTAGATTTGGGATTAAAGTGCTAGAAGTGAAGCCAGAAAGCAAAAACAAGGGAATTTGCGTGGTGGAGACAGACTTAGAGACAGACTTTGCCCCTCCAGTGGGGTATGTCGAGCCTGAATATAAACCTAAAGGCAAAAAGTCGTCTACTAACCCCATTGATCCTTCTAAGGTTAATAGAGGTGCCGGTGCCGCTACAATGGCGCACTCTATTGGATATGCAAAAATTGTGCATGAAGGAAATAACAAGAATGCTTACAGAGGGGAAGGGCAGAAGCTCTCAGGCAAGCAGGTGAGTCAAGGGGAACAAAAAAGAATCACAATTGACGATTTAGATCCGAATGCAGTACCTGTGGAGTTAAATTTACCTGGAAACCAAATCTTTTTGGGCTGGCCAGTGGTATTGCCAGTCTCAGAGAACACCGAAGATTCAAAACCAGTTGCTACTTATCAGGGTGAAGGAAAGTCACTAAGGCAGAGCAAAAAGAGAAGCACAGCTGCTGGAAGCAATGGCCACGAGCCCTTGAAGAATCACTCGAGAAGTCCTGACTACATTGAGATCGATGATTAGATGGAAGCAACATTCATTCTGCATGAAAAACGAATATTATTATACACGGCTACTGTGTGGTGGAAGGAAGGAAAACGTCGTTGTTTTGCTCCAAGGCCCTGTCGGTATGGTATACGATATCAGTAGACTCCCATGGATAAGCGATCCAGCAGTCGGGAACTGTTCTTGCGGCAAAGTAGTTTCCTGTCTTCATGATCTCATCAGGCAAGTCGGCTTTTTTGGTCTTCTTCTTGTCATGAAGTACGAAAACACCGAACTTTGTGTTGTTTGGGTCGGCACCAAGTGCAGCAGCTTGTTCAGCTACATCCTTTTTCAACTCGGACACAGCATAGTGCAATGTGGTCCTAGTGTCATCAACTTCGTCAATAATCAAAATATTCTTGTTGACCAAGTCAACTTTAGATTGGGCGTAATCGATCCACTGAGTTCTGACAACTTGCTTTCCTAAGGTTTCTACCTGGGTACCTACAGTGCCCACATCCTCGTAAAGGGAGAGAATAATTGCCATTATTCTAATGTTTGGCTGGCCGGGCTCTTTCAAAAATGTTCTCAACATCCGTGCGGGAATGAAGCCGCCACCACCGATAGCGATGATTAAATCGGGCTTGAAAGCCTTAATCTTCTCCGAGGTTTCCTGGCACAACTGGTGAATATTGTTGTACGAAATGTACATTTTGGATGCCTCCACATCAGCAGCATCCATTTCGACTTATTGTTTGAATTGTTAATGAGACTCTTTTTCTGGGCAAACCAATATGGCTGAGCAATAGTGCAACGATTGAACTCAGACGCAAAAAACTCCGATGGCTGAGGTGACGAGACCAATATATAGCTTTCTTTCGCGCATCACTTTCCCCATCGTGTCTCTGGAAATGCCGCGGTAAGCCTAACTCTCGCCATTGCAGGCTAATATCGATGTAAGCGACTTCCCATGTTCAAAAGTAATTGTAGATGTCTACACTCAGTAAATTTTTAAATAATTGCAAGGGTTTTCGAATAAAAGAAAAGATATATGTCTTGGGAGAGATGCTGTGCGGGGAACAGAAGGGAGTGCTCACACGGTTTCGTGCACGACGAATTTAAAAGATCATTCCGATAAGCCGGTGGCGTGTCTTTACTGAAAAAAAAAAAAAAAAAAAAAAAAAAACCTCCCAGGGCAAAATCATTGCGCATGAGTAGACTTACAGATGAAGCTTTTCCGTCACCATTGTTAATACATGAGATATTTTGAAATCTACGTTTTAGCTTTCGCCTAACCTGCGTCCAAGGTCACCGGTTGAGAACGGGGATTTATTATAGAGCAAATTGACTCTATAGAGGCCCAGATTTAAAGACGTACATTAGCATTCAATCCAAAGCTTGTTATAGTTCACACCTTAGGAATTGAAGTACTTAGGGAAAGTCTCCGTTTTATATCGTGTGCCGTCGAGTTGTATTCGGTCGTACGTTCGATGTGCGGAGGCATTTGGAAAGCATTAGAAATATGCGAAGCAGATGAAATAGACATTATAGTAACGCAACATTTGCAAAAAAAAAAAAAAAAAAGCAAAGTCTATGCGCGACAATAAATCTCATCAACATTGTTTGGACTCGAAAACCAAAACTCCTGCGTGAAATTGTAGGATCTTCACAATTTGCTAGTTTATTGCCTTGATGAGAAAGCGCGCAGTGGTCGTGATCTACCTGCTAAAAAGCCAGGGTGTTCTCTCGTGTTCTTCCTGCACGTTACCTCCCATTAACTTGACTTCTCCGCGTTTCGCTGACTTTCTCTCTTCAACTATACCAGTCATATTTTGTGGCCTCATCATCGAAAATTGCAATGAAGCTTCTATCTATATGCTTTGCATGGTCAATTGTGTCCGCGGCTATAGTGGGTATTGACTTCGGTCATAAGTTCACAAAAGCCATGATGGTGGCCCCCGGAATTCGGTTTGAAATCATCCCTACAGACGGTGGGAACAGAAAGGATCTTTCTGCTATTTATGTCAATCCGAAAGTATCCGCCGGGGTACTCCAAGATGCTGAGAGAGCATATGGCTCGCAGATTGGGTCGTTGTGCTTGAGGTCTCCGGAATCTTGTGCAGCCAATTTAAAGTCCTTGCTAGGCAAAAACGTTAACGACGCATGGGTGGATAATTATTTACTCGAGCACCCTGAGTTCCACATTGTGCCTAGTGACGAAAGGCCTAATGCCATATCTTTTAAGCTTGGTCGCAAAGGGAACACATTCACCTTTTCGGCTGAAGAACTCGCTGCAATGTCATTAGCTGAATTGAAAGAGCGAGTGATCAAAGCATTGACCCACCATCCTCAAGCAAGACCGATCGCGGAGGATGTTGCCATCGCCGTTCCTCCTTATGCTAGTCAAATCTCAAGATATGCATTCATAGATGCCCTCAACTTAGCCAACTACTCATCGGTATTGGGGTTGGTCGATGAAGGTTGTGCTGCCGCATTGGCATATGTCTCCGACAGAAAATTCACCTCCGAAGAGTACAACAATAAAACTGTCTACCAGATTATCTATGATATGGGTGCAGGATCCACCACTGCCACTTTGTTCTCTTTCACCCCTTTTGAGAACAAGACCATACTTCTAGACATCGAATCAGTCGGGTATGATGACTCTTTAGGAGGTGACTTGTTGACTTATCATGTGTACGACATTCTTTTCAAAAGATTTATTCAGCACTTCAAATTGGACAGCGCTTTTGAGATGCCTTTCAAGATGCGGGCTAGATTGAGCGAGTCTGCGGAGAAGGCAAAGACTATTTTATCCGCCAATGCTGACTCCAAGGTATCTTTGGAGAGTTTCTGGAATGACGAAGACTTCAAAACCGTAATTACGAGGGAAGAATTTGAAGAGGCCACTACGGCTTTAATTGAGCGCATCAACAAACCTATCTTGGATGCACTTGAGAACTCCCCAACCGGCCCCAAATCAATTGAAGACATTGAGTCGGTGATACTAAACGGCGGTACCACGAGAACGCCATTCATCCAAAAACAGTTGACCGATCTTTTAGGAGAAGGCAAGGTGTCCAAGGTTCTCAATGCTGATGAAGCATGTGCTTACGGAACTACTATTCGCGCATTCCAATTAAAAATGATTACCGGAGCTGGATCTGACATAATTTTGAAAGACCGTACCTTGAATGATTTTGAGATCTCTGTAAATGGCTCGAAAGAAACACAACTAGTCTTTCCTAAAGGTTCATCGGCAGGCAATACATCTTTGGTTAATCTCGGAAAAGTAACTGATGACAGAGTTATCGTGGGTCTTCACGAAAATGGCAAACAGTTTGGCTCATATAACGTGACCCGGCTCGCATCTAGAGTTTCTGACTTAAATTGTTCAGCTGATAATGTGTTCTTGTATGGCAAGTTTGCTCTCGGTGAAGATAAGATTTTCGCCCTCGACAATCTATACATTCATTGCGCTCCATTGCAAAACCAAGGGAAGCAAGAAATCGAACTCGATGAAAAGAATTCAACTAGCGTTAACTCAACTACCAAAAAGTTCTCACGATCTAAAATAAAAGTGGGTATTCCAACGCTTGCATTCACCAGCTTGAGACCTTACAACTTCACTGAAAAAAGACAATTCATGTCAACTTTAACTCATTTGAAGGCTTTAGAGGAAGACAAGATTGTTTTTGACCATACTAAAAACATTTTAGAAAGTGCCTGTTACAGTTTGCGCTTCTATATCGACGAGCATTTTGACGTACTTTCAAGCATTTTGGATGAGGCTGAGCTTGATCAAATGCAAAAGAAAGCTAATGAAATGCTTGAGTGGGTTGACTATGAATCTGACTCGTCTTCTGTCAAGGAGATTGAGAATAAATTGAGCACAGTGAAAGATATTAAGCACAATTTGGAGTCCAAAGTCAGAATGCTGGACTCGGATTTGAGCGTATCAGCACTTGAAGACTTATTGAGTGATGGAAATTCTCTTGCGCAATCAGTTCAGGATTATTTGTTGGAGTTTGGCTCCCAAATAAAGCAAGTGCGTGAAAAGTATGAGACCGAGAATCTTGATTTCGAAGTCGAGAATCAAAGAATCATGAAAAAGATATACGGTTTCAAAAACAAGGATCTGTTTGATTTGGAAATACATTTCCTGGAGTTTAAGAAGGCTTTGAAAAACCTCACAGATATAACAAACCTCTCGAAATCAAAGTTTGAAAAACTCACACAGCAAAAGAAATTTGATGCTACTGAGGCTGTCAACAAGTTGACTCTTGAGATGACTGACGATGTGCAAATACTCCAAAAACAACACGAAGAACGGATAACTTACTTATTGGAGAGATTGGAAAAGTTGAAGGCTAGAAAGAAACAAAAAGAATTGAAAGCAAAGATGAGAGAGGAGAAAGAAAAGGAGAAGGCAGAACAGTCTGCATCCGCTGCAACCGAGGCACTGGAAGCGTCGTCGGGATCTGAGACTTTGGAATCCGCAAGTCTGACATCTAAGATTGTGGAAGAAGATGCGAAGGAGAACCTTGGGCGTTCAACAGAATATCAGGCAGACAGCACAAATCCGACCGAAGAGCATGATGAATTGTAAGGAACACTACCTTCGAGTTTGGTTGAATTATACATACTCGTTTAAGATTATAAAATTAAAGATAATTTACTGTCTTTCGTAGCTGGCATTTTTTTTTTTTGTTCTTCGTTTGGGTGTGATGGACCCATGGTTTGTCTACACACTGTGTAGAACTCGCCTCGTAATTCTAAACCACCGCGAGCGTGCATCTTATCCGATGTGCTAAATGGAAAACAGTTGATCATATTTTCCACCGCCTACATCATACATCGCTCGGCACAATATTTGTGGTAAGACTCCATTGCACAAACAGAATACAAAATCAATTTAGACATGAGCTATAATCAAGCTTCATCTGGCTCAGATAACAGGCCTATTAGCTCGTCGCATTATGGCGCTTCAGGCCCTCACGAACGAAACAGTTATAGAGAATACCAGCCACGAGAGCGACAAAGAGAAACGAGAGGCGTGGAAGTACGAGGTAAAAGGGAGGGACTAAATGATTACAGCAACCGTGATAGTGAACGCGAGTACAAGGATCGTCGGTATAACAATGGAGGATTCTCCGGAAGACAGAGTAATGATAGGCGACCACACAGACATTATGAGGAGAGGGGCTCAAGAGATCCAAGACGTGAACGAAGAAGCTCTGAACCGTCAATAGATCCAGATGCAAGACTCTCAAAAGAGGAGCTAATTGAAAAATACGAACGACGCTTGATCGCTCTATTAAATGTGCCAACGATCGAAAAGTTTCCTATTGTCGGAAGTCAGTGGGGAACCAAGCCCAAAGGCTTTGAGAAGGTTACTGCCCAAAGGGCAAAGCTTTCGGGACTTTTTCCCCTTCCAGGATCTCCTAGACCTGTGGATGTCACGAAACTTGAAGGGTTGATCAAGGACGGATGCACGGAAAATGGGATTCTCCTTGCGTCCTCGAAGATCGATCCTCTTGACTCTAGAAACTCAAGTACTGTTATCATAGAGGGTGTCGACTTTCTGAGGATAGACTTTTTGCTATTAGCAGACTACATTAACAAGTACGTTGGCTCTGCAGATATCAAAGGTGTTTCCATAGCGAATAACATTGAAAGAAAACGAAAGACTAAAGATGATCACAAGCTCATCATCGAGTTCAAGTCGACCATTGCTGCCACATTCTCGCTCACTTTGGACGGTGAAACAGTACCTGCCAATGTCCTTAATACCGAGAAAGATGTTCATTTGAGGGTCTCCAGGCCTGGAGAATACGTGGTTCAGTGCTTACCTCCGTACAAAAGTCCCAAAAATGAAGTCGATGAAGAGGTCTTGGATAGCCCTCGCAAGTTAATGCTCAAAGTTGGAAAAGTGGACAGCGAAACTTCATTGATCGACGCACTCAACAAAATAGCTCCTCTCAGAGCGTTTCAGTTTGTAAGGGAAGTCGGAACAAAGGAACCATTGGGCATCGCTTTTGTTGAATTCTTCATTGACCCGGTTGAGTTTCCTGCCACGAAAAGTGCCCTCAAACAAACTATGGCATATTTACAGCAGGTCAAAGAACTCCAGATAGTACGTGACGCACGCTTTTCTTGCTTGGAAGTCACCAGTGAAAATGCTATTGCAACAAGTATTCAGGATTGCCCCATCGAGTTCAAAACCTTGAGGGGGTTGGTGAGAAATGAATACGTGGCTTTCCACCCAAAGCTGAAAGTCATCCAACTTATCAATGTTGTTACGGCCGCAGACCTTATTGAAGATGAATCGTTTAAATTTATCGAGCAAGATATTTTGGAGGAAGCAAAATCTTTTGGTAAAGTTGTGTCGATCAAGATACCAAGACCTCCGCATGATTATTCGGCGGGGATTCTGCAGTTGACCCAACCAGGGATCGGCAAGATTTACATTGAGTTTGAAAACGAGCAGGTTGCCTTGAGCGCATTGATGAGTATGGCTGGCCGCTCATTTAATGATCGCACAGTTCTTTGTGCCTTCTATAGTCACGAGGACTACAAGAACGGGATGTTTTAACCTTTGGTTGTCTTTGTAAATGCCACAATCTCTTTAGGAACATTCGGGTCGAACCCATGTCGCGTGATTATATCGTATAATTTCTTGGGAAGTTCCGGAATAAAACTGAGACTTAGCTTGATGATATTATTTTCGTCCAAAGCTGGGAAATTTCTCAACTCTTTCATGGGCTGCAGAGACTTTAAAAGCGTTGAGCGGTTTCTGATGAGCTGAGCAACAACAAACAAGATGTTCATGTGTGTGCCGTATGCGAATAGAAAATCCCACATTTTGACGAGTGACTTGAGCGAAGGTGTGCAAGCACATAAAGTAAGCACGGAGGGAAATGCATAAATCTCTGCCTTGAGAAACTTGGAGTCGAGAAACTCGCTGAGTACAGGGTCAATAATTTTGAGAACTATATCGACGAGTTTTAATGCTGTATGAACACCATCCAAATTTGGAGTGATGTACAATGGAATCTGCTTGGTGATAAGGTGATGTAGAATCGCGAATGCCTGAGGCTCGCTTTTGTAGCAAGTGTAGGCAATGGGCGCAAGAAGAACGTTTAAACCTTGCACATATCCCACTTTATTTTCAGGAATTGACGTGGCAATGGCAGCAAGAATCCTCATTAGTGAGTCCTCGGAAACCCGAGAGTGAAAAGCCCTGTCATTCATGAGCGTTCTGAATGTATCATTCTTGATCTTTTGGTACACTTCAGGGGAGAGCTTTTTATGTATGTTAGCAACTATTCTCTCGTATTTGTGGGCCGGATACACGGGTACCTTGCAGAGAATCGACCAAACGTAAGCTCTATACGGACACTGCTCATACCCATCAGGAATCAGAAGGCCTTCTATTAGGATCATATACCTAAGCTGAGATAAGCCACTTTCGACTAGAATTTGCGGCAGTTCTATAAATTGCTCTATGGAGTCTTTTTTGCGTCCTTTAACATCCATTGTCTGGTAAGGGTATGTCGAGGGCAAATGCTTCGAGAAGAAATCTGAAGAAATGATGTAAACACCTGGGCGTGCGAGATCATGCGGGTTGTTGCTTAGTCGCAGGTAAACAAAGAAGCCAAAAGCGCAATTGAGGGCTCGGATATTCCGAAAGAAGCTATGCGGGATGAATTTCAAGCCCAACCATTGCTCTCCAAAACAAGTCACGAAATGGAAGAGAAGAATAGTGTTCAATATTTCCTCAGATCTTTCCTTATGTCTTTCTTATGCTCCAGTGGTGAGAGTTACCGCATTCAAAACCTCTTCGAACTTAGTGCGCTCTTCACTTGCAGTCTCCGGTGTCTTATTTCTGCGCACTCTCGGCTCATCGACGGAGAAAAAAAAGGTAATCTTCGGAGCTCATTGCAAATATCCAGTTTACCGTCTGCAACGAGAAGATATGGCTGGTGGAGCAACTGAAATCAAAGGTTTTCAAATATTGAAAGTCAAACTACCGGAGAGTGACGGAACCCATTATATTTATTTCAGAAAGCATGAGGTGAAGGGCACACAGGGTTCACAGAACATTAGCGGGCGACTGCTTTTTATGTTCAATACACCAATAGAAACCAGCTTGCCCGTCTTGAAAAAATACTTTCAGCAGGTTGCTATTGGAGCGACGGTAGAAAATTTCATTGGAAGTCCGTTGAATAATATGGAGGAGGACGTTTATATCGATCTAACTAAACTCACCAGTGAATTACAGTATGAAGTTCCGGATGGGGATGTGCGAGAAATTGCTCTGAAACTCCCGAAGAATTGTGGAATTGTTACATTTATAGACAAGGCATCTTTTCAGCTTGCATTTAATGCGTTGAAAAAGTTGTCCGGTGACAAGAAAAGTACAAACTGGCCATTACCTACGTTGGGATTGCCTTTTCTTATGGCAAACCTCAAATCGAAGGTTCTTGATCCGAATCAACTAGCACAAGACGTATCGAAGGCGTTGGAGCTGTTCAACAGAGCTGAACAGGAGTCGAGAGAAGAGTTACAGAGACAAACGGAGATTGTTGATGAGGATGGCTTTACATTAGTCGTGGGTTCACATACAAAGACAAAGGCGGGTATTATCGGCAGACAAAAGGCGTTACAGGCGAAAGAGATGGAGAAAACAAAGAAAAAGATGAAAAGAAAGGAGAAAGATGACTTCTATAGATTCCAGATGAGGGAACGGAAGAAGACAGAGATGAATGACTTATTGCACAAGTTTAAGCAGGATCAGGAGAGAGTCAAGTTAATGAAGGAGAAAAAAAGATTCAGACCTTACTAAGTCGATTTTACATATAAAGGTACTATTTTTGGGCGATAATAATTATTTTTAGATGCTTAACGCACTCTAGATTGTTCCTAAAGTAAGTTTTGGCTTTTTGTAAATATGGGCTTGATGAATATTTCGTGCCTATACCTCGGCAGACCTAAAGTCAACGCGCTTGGACCAGGCATTGGCTGCGACAGCAATTTCGAGATAAGCTCTAATCCATTTGCTATTACCCGCACCATACTTTAAATGAATCCCGACTCTGAAGCTGATATACCCTCATATCAGGAGTTCATCCAGTCATTGGACAAAGAGAAAGAATTCAATGCTGATGTGCCTTTTGAGCTTTTGTCCACGATAAGATATGACCCGAAACTCAGCAATACCCCTCCAAATAACGCACTGGAGGTCACTAAGAGCAATTTCTTTTTGTTCCCGGAGCACATTGAAAGAATGAAATTCACCATTGACTTCTTTCGCCAGTTTGACAGTACGCTTTTCAAGGAAAACGCGTCTCGCTTTATTGTGACAGAGGATTTCGTGTTAAGGCAGCTCAAAGAGACTTTAGAAGAATCGCAAATTCCAGTTGACAAACCATTGAAGGTCAGGCTTCTCGTCACTAAACAAGGTGAAGGTAAAATTGAGCTCTATGAAACACCCGAGAGACAAGACCTTCTCGATGGGCTCTCTGAAGACTTCCCAGATCCCAAAAGATATGACGTCTTTGTTGATACAACACCTGTCTTAGCTTCCCCGTTCACATGTTTTAAAACAACCCACAGGGATGTTTATTCTTCAGCTAGAGAGCGGGCTTTACCAGGAGACTCCTCACGTGAAGAGGTTGTTTTGATAAACACGGCATCACAGGTTATGGAAGGTTCAATAACGAATATAGCCATAAAGAGTAAAGAAGGAGTATGGATAACTCCAAAACTCACATCAGGGTGTCTATGTGGTGTTACGAGACATTTTCTTCTAAAAAAAAATTTGATACAGGAGGACGATATTTCGGTAGGTATGCTAAAAGATGGACATGATGTGATGTTAATGAATGGTATTTTGGGTTGTGTTCGTGGCACTATTAAGGGTTTTGTGGGCGAAGTTCCCTACTGATATTTTGGTTTACCACTCTGAGGCATGCCCAACTGGTCGGGCTACTGGCTTTTGTTCTAAGAGAATAGTCCAAATATATTTTTGTTCGTGAGAATCTTCAGGCGATGAGGCTGGATATATCCGAGTCGTTATAGCCCATTATGTACAAGACGTCTTGCAAAGAATCGGAGTTCAAGCAGCAAGGGGCTTCCTTTTGCACCTTGGGTTTGGCATTCCATGCCACACCCCATCCAGCAACGCTCATCATTTTGAGATCATTCGCACCATCGCCTACAGCCACTGCTGTCTTAGGATCAATCTTGTGATTGGATGCAATTTCGAGTAAAAGCTCGGCTTTTTTTTCACCATTAACAATATACCCCTTAGTGGTCCCGTCGAGCAACGAATGCTCATCTACGCCAAGAGTGTTGGCAAAAGCGTAGTCCAAGTCCAATTTCTCTTTGACATACGATGCCAAGGGAATAAAGCCCCCGGAACAAACACCCAAAATAACCCCAAGCTTCTTTAATGCTTTGCATAGCTCAGTGGCACCTTTCGTTATTTTGATCTTGTCCTTCAACTCGTCCCATAGTGTGGATGCGTCAATACCTTTCAACAAAGCTACTCTTTCTTTTAGTGATTCATTGAAGTCAAGCTCACCATTCATGGCTCGCTCGGTTATATCAGCGACTTTGTCCTCGATGCCAGCATAAGCGGCAATTAGTTCAATTACCTCCTGATAGATCAAAGTCGAGTCCATGTCAAATATAAATAACTTTTTGTTTTTTCTCTCCAGTGTTTCTTGAAAAAAAATGTCATATTTAAGTGGTTTTGTCTCAGCCTTTCTTTTCACCAAGGTCAGAACACTCTCTGGAACATTTGTGTCGATCTGAAAATCAATGACTCTGTTCGTAGATAATTCAGTCTTCGATAAAACAGACACCTGTAGCTTACCCGACACGAGCTTTTCTATATCTCGACTTTCTTCGTCAGAGAGTTGCGGACCGTGAGCAATGAATGTGAGCGAATACATTGCCTAGTTTTTTTTTTTAGTTTTCTAATGATGTACTAGACGTGGATGTAAAGGACCAACCGGTAACTGAACACTAAACAGTGCGCATCATACATAGATCCGACAAATTTCCACCCGACGGCGCGTGAACGCGCTATGCAGCAATTGTCAGGGTTTATTAATTTCAAGATGATGAATTAATTAAAGTACGCGCTCACTGTTGAAACCTAAGCGATGGATTGTTACGATGTAAACAATGCTTGTTTTAGCCTTACATGCTTTCTCAATGCAGTGGACTCCGATGATAGCAGGAATAAATTTAAACCATTAGGCGATTCAAGACGTTTTCTTGAGGTCATATTCGCTCAATCCAATTCCTCCTCCCATTTTCTTAAAATTTTCTTTGACGATGGCAGCTTTTTTGTCGGCAATCTCATTCATAATAGGCCAGTAAACGTCATGCACATACTCAAAATCCAACAATCCATTGAACTCCTTATCTAGTTGTTCCTTAGGGACGAAGTTCTCAAAAGGTTGGTCGTAGATCGTTTTCAGGCGTGTATATGGATCTATAAAGGGACCCACAACCTTGAAAAACGTGTAGCCAATCCACGGAATATTTGTAAATAGGCCGCGGCCTAATCTCTCTGGGTAATGGTTTTGCAAAATGTGTAGCACCTGCTTGGAGATGCTGAGGGAAGGGAATTTCGCTGAGAGCTTTAGGTGCGCAGGTGCAGCCTTAAAATCAATGAGTAGCGCCAATGTGTCTTGACCCGCAGGCATGAATTGAATCACTCTTTCGAGCATGAATACCAAGTGCTGGACCTGTCTGATCGATGCCGCTGTGTTTTGGTAACCATTACGGAGATACAAGCATGGCCTGTTATCTATGTCATATCCCAAAATGAGATTTTTGCCTGTCATGTTTTCGGGCTCTACCATTTCAGATGTTATGATCTTTTTTGGGTCTGAATGCCCCTCGATTGCAACAACTCCAAACGTGCGTCGCCAAACAATTGTATCCTCAATTCTTTTGATTGTTGCTGCTGTTTTCCACTTAGTGGCCCTTAAGTATCGCAAAAAGCACTCCTTGGTCAACCACGCCTTTTCTTCATCAGTCACAGGATGCGTGGCCGCATCAGGGCTATCATTCACGGGTACTTCGGTCTCAATATACTTCTTGAAATGGGCCAAAACCTCGTCGTAACAAGCCTGCTCGTGTTTTGATAGTTTGAAATCAGGAGCCTTCGTTGGATTAAGTGGTTCCTCAAATGGCTTCTGGCATTTCAAAAGACCCTTCTTAGATGTAGTGGAAGATACAGAAGTAACACGGGAACTCGCCGACGATGCGTCGCCCTCTGAAAGGCTTCCACTCGCTTTTGGCTCTTTGGTCTTCTTCTTAAAGAAATCCATTTCTCAGAAGTAGAAAAGAATCAACGAGTGAAAAAGGAGACGACGGTCGTTTCGTCTCGTCAACTTTGCCGAAAAATTGTGGGTGAAATCCAAGTGATATATAAGCTTTGTCGGCTCTGACTTTTTTGCCCTGTCTGTGTTTGTGCAGCGCGCTGCGGGCCGTGCTCATAACTACTACCTCGGACGACTCAACGCAGCCACGAATCCAGTGTCCCAAATATTTGAAGCAAGGCAGGCCCAGCAAAAGGATAACCTCAATAATGTGAATGGCATATAACACAGATAATCATTGGTTTTGAGCAAGTCGAATTCGGGATAGAAGGTTAATGGAATCATTGAATCCAACTAAGTGTTCTTTCCCTTTTGCTCTGACTATTCCGAGTCCGGGTATCGCGTTCTCGCCAGGTCCCGTCGTTGCGCGGTCTCTCGCTCATGTCAGCAAAAGTATGCACCCCACACAACTGATACTCTCAAACAATGGTTAAGGAAATGCCTATCCAGATTCTTAGTTCAGCCAACCCTAGCCAAGGTCCAATCAGCAATGATGAAGTCAAAAGTATTATCTCAAGAGAAGTATCTGATTTAGGCAACCTCACGAACACCGCTGAAAGTATTGCTTCGAACCTAAGAACAAAAAGCTCCAAGCACAAGTTTTTGGTGCTGGTCACTGAAGTTAGCGTGCAAAAAGAAGCAGATGCTGATTTGAGCGTCAACTCAGCTATGGGTGCGGTTTGGGAAGAGAGCAAAGACGGACACTGGACTTTCCGTGTGGATGGTGAATCTATCATTCTCGTCACCGTATACTGGATCCATATTGGTTGAACCCGATAGATTACATTTCCAATATCGGGTATGTGATATCATTGAATCTTCCTCTCAATCCATAAATCTGGAATAAAGCTGACGTTCGACGATATCGAGCTGGTCACATAGATCGAAGATTTCCTGCTTGCGTGTATCGAGCTTTGTCACTTCCGCGTGAATATCACCTAGGATAGACCTTATGTCGGTGTCTTGGTCAGGGTCGAATTTGCGCAGGCCGGGCCCGGTTGACTGGGTAGAAAGTGTCTTCTTGGCTTTTAGCTTTATATCGAGGAGCTTCTCGGTTTTTGTATTAAGATGTAGTTCTTTAGCATTTTTGTTTCTCTCTTGGGAAATCTGGTTCCGTAGATTCGAGGTAGTTTTCTTGAAATCGTTAAGATATTCGAAATCAACATTGTAGGTGTTTTGAAGAGACTTTCGGTACGCTTCAAGGCTCTCAAGCTGTTTCTTCTCTGACAGAAGATAGCTTTCAAAAACACTTTTTCTTTGGTTAAGCTGATCAATGTTCAAAGGATCAAATTTATTATCCCTTACACCCCTCATTCTAATCACGAGAGTTTTGGGTGGAGGAAGTTTGGTGACCTTGAGCCTTGCCAAAAACGATTTTGGGCGTTTGGTACTAAGCCAGTGTTGTGTTAAAATTCTTTGTGCCTCTGCTAGTTTGATATCTCTCTGTTTCGAACTCTTGAATCGTTCAAGAACGCTCTTCATTGACATCCCACACAACTTTTCAAAGGACCTAAACGATTCGTCCTCGAAAACGGTCCAGTGCTTTTCAATGGATCTTGCTGTGACCTTCTTTGCTTGTTTTTCTGTGGTTGCTAACAGAGGTTTCTCGGACTTCATATTTCCACTCGATGTTTCTACTGTAGCTGGCATGACAACTGCTTTATCAGTGTCCAAAGAAGAGAATCTTCTTTTCGAGTCTCCGTCGTCACCCGAATTCGGAGATTCGGGTGCCAGATCGGTATAGTTTGACAAAGCCTCATCCGCAGTTTCGGGGGATTGCTCTCTGGAGAACTCCAATTTCGGTTCTACTGTTTGGGGAGGAAATTCATCGTTTACTCCATCGGAGTTCTGCAGAAGCTGCTCATCGTCCTCAAACACCTCATCAACTTGTTGAAATTTCAAGCCTTGAGAGTCTGCTAGGGTTTTTTCAATCATTTTATCTCCATGATTAAAAGACTCAGGTTTTCCACTACTCATTCGAGATCGTCAAAGCTAATGCGCAAGGGTTTCTTTGTATTGTTATGGAAGCACGTACAATCCGCGCAACTCCAGTACGCTAACATGCACACTATACTATTATATGGCCCGCTTGTTCCCATAGATGATGAACAACAAAAAGAAAAAAGGAAATTGGAATAGAAAAGCCAGGAAAATAGCGGAAGAGGCCCATATATTCACTTAAAAACAAGAAAGCCTCAGTTTTCCATGACTTTGGCCTATACTAAGTTTATTATCCTATATATGTTATAGACTCTGGCTGCAAAGAGACATTAGCTTTCATTTGTATTGAAATCTGTCACTTCCATAATTTCGTAATTCTCCTTGTAACTTGCAAAATTTCTCCGGACAAGCTTTAGTTCAATGTTGTCGCGCAAGATGTTCAACATGGAGAGTCTCATTCCAAACTTGGAGCAAAGATAGTTCTCAAGGTGATGCTCCACGTGACTTAACTCTGAACTTGACAAATTGTTTTTCACCACCGGGAACAGCGGATATGAACCAGTCACATCATCGTTATCATTACTCTTCAGATAGTTGAATATCTTTGCTAGCTTTGCTTGCATCACTTGCGTCGGCGATATACTCTCACCTTCAATATCGTTTGCTTTATCTTCAAGAACATTATCATGAGCCCAATCTAGATACCTGGAGATTTTCTCATCCGATAGGTTAATTACCTGTTTTGTCGTCATGCGATGGATACGATTGTCAAAGAAAGGAAACTCATCATCCGCACAAAGCCATTTGACCCACTGAGTTGTGTCAAGAATCTCTGAAGACTCCAAAAGATAAAGCCGTAAAATGTAGTGTGCCAAGCCAACAGTCTGCGCTTCGGGCAACGTCTGCAGGGCATCGCTTCCCCGATGGGTGAACGCCCCCTTCGTAAACAACTTTGAGAGTTCGTAATAAGATGCAAGTAATTGAGGTGCATGTGGGATTCGTAGATCGGTAAACATCTTGAATGCGAGTGGGTATGAAAAAGAGGTAGGAGTCTTCCGCGGGACTTTGAGTTTTACAGACAAGCGGGACATCCGGATATAGAACAAGTCTTCGTAGGGAGCCTCTGTTGCAGCAAAGAGCCAGAACAAGATACGCGGAATATGACGAAACATATCAGGAGGAAGAAGCTTGTACGCGTTGTAGACTGGAACCTTATTCAAGGACATCATCTCGATGTACTTGTCAATGAAGACCGGATACCGGTTTAAGTGTCGAAGTGCCAAAAAAACAAGCACGTATAGATCGAGAACTGTGATGAGTGTGTTGTTGTAGTGCAGCTTGACGCATCGGATCCAAAAAAGCTTTAAAACAGGCTCTAAGGATTTCGCTAACGAGCTAAGCGCTTCGTCACCCAAGTCATGATAAAGATGCCGTATAACCATTGGGAAGATCTTTCGAAGAATATATTGGTGGCACTTGAACACAAAGTTTTGTCTTTCTTTCCCTTGTAGAACTTCTTTTCCTGACCTCTGCAGAATGCCAGCAGGTGCCCCTTTTGAACTCACTTGTGATCCGAACCCTGAATCATCAAAATTGAGATTGAGACGTCTCGTGACAGTGAAGGCATCATTGTCGTCCTCCTCGATGTCGACCTCTCCTTCGGTGACGTGGCCGAACTGACAAAACTTCCTACCTGCGGCTCTCTTATAAAGACGAGATCGGCAATTATCTACCCCACATATGGGCCCTCTGATCCAGCTCTCTTGTGACATGACGTAGAAATAATCTCAGATGGATTTACGCGTATACTATACAAGGATGTGCAGGGCCGCCATGGTGCACCCGGGATTGATAGAGAGATGCGATGCGAATGTAGTGGCAGAACTGCTAAGGGACAATTCGTCTAAGATGGAAGGACAAATCTGGCTTCTGGACATGTCAAAACAAAAATAATTACATAAAATCGATAAACAGAAATTATTTGAAGCACAAGTGTTATTTTTGCTTATATTCATAAGTTACTGTGCAACTGAAAATTGAGTTAATTTGCCGAAACCTTGTTTTACTTCTGCTTTGTGTGAATTAATCAAAAGTCTGTACTTTTTCGTTAGCCTTTACAAGGTTAAAGTGATTCGGCTGTACTTGTTCTTAAGTCCGAGCTGAAGTATTGTGGGGGTCCTGGTTATGAGCTGAATGTGTGAATTCTTTTTTTTTTTTTTTAGTTCCCTTTTTTCCAGCAAATAGGGGTGAGCTTATGTCCGTGCGATTTGGCCCCGCGTGGCCGTTTGGGGCCCGCTTCGCCCGCACGGTTCTTTTTGGGTTATCGATGACTCCAGGTGCGACTGTGCAGAGCTGTAAGGGGCTCAACATTAAACCCAGTGTTTAGCATCACAGCCATTGGTATTGGTCTCGAAATCAGTCAAAGAGAAGGCTTTATCTAGTGTGGGATCTAACTTGGAAGTTATAAGATTTTCCTTCGACTAGAGATCAAAGCCAAGCCCCAATTGTAACATACCTTTACTTTTCTTAGTCTTAAATATGATGCCTCCGCATTTCTTGTCGCTCGGAGGAGCGTGCGCGAGGTCCGAAGGCTTTAGTTGGAGTTGCGCTTTGGTCATCCGGCTGCAATTGAGGAAGTTATTGATTAAACTCTCTCTGCACATGTGGATGGGGTATCGGCAGCCATTGATAATTTTATATTGCTTTTATAAGCCTTCCCCTAATATCAGTTAAGCAAGCTTACTATTAGTTCTTGATTGGCCCAGTGTGTATTCGCCTTTAGGGCGAAATCGACGAAAACGACCATTGCTATCGCTGCGCAAAGCGTATCTTAAACCCGGCTTCGTTCGTGCATACGTACCTTGTGTCCAGGTCCACTCGGCATTTGGAACAGCTTGCGCGGCACAATAGGTAAACACGCTTGAAATGAGGGGTTCGACGAAGCCACCGTACAGGTTTTACGTTGGGGAATTCCTTCGTTACAAATGCTGGTCAATTGATATAAATACATCTCGTCTTTTCCCACCTCTGTAAAGTGCCTTAACATCTTTCAATCACAAGAACTGCAAGGACTATCTAATATAATGATTAAGTCCGCAGCATTCAAGGCCATGCCTTCGAGGACCATGGTCCCCGCAGTGACTAGATTTTACTCTAGCTTGCCCTTATCGATTCCCGTTAGTTTGCCTAATGGCCTCAAATATGAACAGCCTACTGGCTTGTACATTAACAATGAATTCGTGCACCCTGCGCAGAAAAAGTCATTCTCGGTTATCTCTCCTTCCACCGAAGAAGAGGTGGCGCAGATCTATGAAGCATTGGAAGAAGATGTCGACACGGCAGTCCAAGCAGCACAAGCTGCTTTTGATGGAGGGTGGTCTGCTGCAGATCCATCTGTGAGAGCAAAAGCTTTAAATAAAATTGCTGACATCATTGAGGAAAATGCTGAGCTTTTCGCCTCCATTGAGGCCTTGGACAACGGTAAATCTCTCGCGAATGCAAGAGGCGACATTGCATTATCGGTTGGGTGTTTCAGGACCACTGCAGGTTGGGCCGACAAGATTACTGGCTCTGTTGTTGAGACTGGCGAGTCTCATTTTAATTTCACCAGAAGAGAACCTTTAGGTGTTTGTGGACAGATCATCCCATGGAACTTCCCCTTGTTGATGTTCACCTGGAAGGTTGCACCTGCGCTTGCCACAAACAATACCATTGTGTTGAAGACGTCTGAAACAACTCCTTTGTCTGCTTTGTACCTCTGTAAATTGTTGCAAGAGAACGATGTATTACCAGCAGGTGTTTTGAATGTTGTCAATGGATTTGGTAAGACCACTGGAAACGCCATCACCGACCACCCTTTGATCAGAAAGGTCGCGTTCACTGGCTCTACTGCTACTGGTAAGATGATTATGTCCAAGTGCTCGGCAACCTTGAAGAAGGTGACTTTGGAGTTGGGTGGAAAGTCGCCTCACATTATTTTTAACGATGCAAACATCGATGTTGCCATCCAAAATGTTATTACCGGAATCTTTTACAACTCTGGTGAGGTTTGCTGTGCTGGGTCGCGTGTCTACATTCAGGAAGGGATATACGACGAGTTTGTCAAGAAGTTTGTAGCTGCTGCTGAAGACGTCAAGGTCGGAAACCCATTCGATGAAGATGTCATGCAAGGTGCTCAGAACTCCAAAAACCAATTGGACAAGATTTTGGGCTACATCAAACAGGGTAAGGCTGAAGGTGCTACCTTGTTGAGTGGTGGTAAGAGGTCTGAAGGCAAGGGTTTCTTCGTCAAGCCCACTATCTTCGGCGATGTGAACGAATCGATGAAGATTGTCAAGGAGGAAATCTTTGGTCCTGTCATCACCGTGCACAAGTTCAAGACCACCGATGAAGTTGTAAAGTTGGCCAACGACAGTGAATATGGCTTGGCTGCTGGTATACAATCGACCAATGTGAACACATGTATTGACGTTTCGAGAAGACTCAAGGCTGGTACCATTTGGGTCAACACCTACAACGACTTCCACCCCATGGTCCCATTCGGTGGCTTTGGAAGCTCTGGAATGGGTAGGGAAATGGGTGCTGCAGTTTTGGATAACTACACCCAAGTGAAGGCTGTCAGAATGGCCCTTCACTAATTGGTGAAGCTGGACTTTTTACCGTGGAAATTATTTATCATTGACTTTAACGAATGAACATGTTCAGACTGATGAAATGCACAATAGAAAGACCCTACTTTTCCTTTAAAGTTAGATTAGGCAGAGCTCCCTAGAAAATCGAGAAGAACCAATGTTGGACCCGTTTGCTGAAGCCGCGCGGCTTTTGAGGCTATTACAGGAGCCCGCCCCCTTAAAATACACCTCCCATTATAGACAACTAGAGATGATTATTTTGCGATGATCCTGACATATACGTCTACCAGTCATATTTCTCTTCTCATATAATAAGGGCATCTCGCTGGCTGCGAAAGGGCGGCATGTACCCCGAGACCTTGTCACGTGAACAATTTCTCCGTCTTCTTTCGGCTCCCACATTATCTGTCTATTCTTTTTTTTTCTTTTTTTTTTTCGTTATGAAGAAATTCGCACAGTATCTGCCCGTGCTCCTCACGTGCGCAATGTGACTGCTTCCGGTCTTTCCTAGACGCCGATTCCTGCAGGCGTGCTTCATGCTCGCTCGTTCTCACGAACAGCCAAAAACTTTTTACCAAAATTTTCGTTCCATCGTTCCAACCAACTTCCACCAATATTGACAAGATGGTATGTGCTTCCAAGACGCCGAAAGACGCCATGAAACTCGTCCCCTGGAATTAATGAACTTGGAAATGTCACATAAGCCTGTGGAACCACCGGGCAATCTTCTGTTGGCTGAACCTCAAGTGTCATAACCGCAAGTAGGTCTTCCTACGAGCATTTTCACATAAGCTCCCATGGGAAACAGAAGCATTATAAACAGATAACGTGATTCTGGGTGTAGACTTGAATTTGAGACAATTAATGTGGTGAGAATGTCTCAAAGACGGAGGCGCCCGGCTTTTCTGTTGAAGTTGCAGAGATGAGTTTCTTCAGGCCTCATACACTTCCAAAAAGCGTAAATACTAACATTTCAGAGTGACACCGTTACTATCAGAACTAAGAAGGTTATCACCAACCCTTTGTTGGCTAGAAGACAATTCGTCATTGACGTTTTGCACCCAAACAGAGCCAACGTGTCCAAGGACGAGTTGAGAGACAGATTGTCTGAGATGTACAAGGCTGACAAAGACGCTGTCTCCGTCTTTGGTTTCAGAACCCAATTTGGTGGTGGAAAGTCAACTGGTTTCGGTTTGATTTACCAATCTGTCGCTGACGCCAAGAGATTCGAGCCAACCTACAGATTGGTGAGATATGGCATGGCCGAGAAGGTTGAAAAGCCTTCTAGACAACAAAGAAAGCAAAAGAAGAACAGAGATAAGAAGATCTTCGGTACCCAAGCGACCCACGCCAAGAAGATCGCCAAGAGAAACGCCGAGTAAGCTCCATGACGCCTTGACGAACCCAAAAGAATTTTTGTCACTCGATAATCATTTTTCGATTTTTGTTGGTTAGATAGTATCTGTGTGGTATTATTTCTTTAGGGATGCATATACTATTTACTAAATAAAAAATCAACACTGTATTTTAATGAACCATCTGAGCAGAATGCAAGTGATCAAAGTGTGCAATAACTTTTCACAAGAAGCTTATCACCTTTTGAAATAAAGTGGACATAGCTTTATTCTGAGATTCCCGTCTCGTCACTTTCAGCATAGTAGTCGATATTGAATGGATCGCTCGTGTCATTGGTCTGCAGGTTGCCCTCGTTCAAGAATACCCGTGTCCAGTAACTACCATCATGCTGTAACTGTGAAAAACCTCCATAAGAACTATGCAAAGCCTCCTCATATTTGACTCCCGTCACAATCTGGAATATTTGCTTGTAATATCTTATCAAAGATCGCAAGCCTCTGAGATACCCCATATCTGGAAGAGAAGGATGAGCCGGTGGCTTTCTGCATCCACTAGTGTTAATATCACCACCGATGACACTCTGTGCAAAATCAATTATGTGTACCTTGATACGCCTATCAAGGGCGGGCGCTGCTCCATCATACATGAGGAGAATAGACGAGCCGTACATGCGGTAGCCACTTAAATTCTGGAACGAATCGTAGAGCTCTTCCAATTCTTGAATGATCACGGGGATTTTTTGCGCAATAGATTCAGCACTGATGCCGTCAAAGAGAAAGTTTGCCAATGTCTTGGCAAAGGGCATACCACTCTTAAGCTTTCTTCCAAAATACTTATCCCTCATGTAGTAGGAGTTCGTAGCTTTGTTCCAGACTTGTAAGCCACATACTCGAACCCCAAGCTGTCTAGAGGTTGTGGAAGAGCATTTTTTCCGTTGAGATGCCTGTTTTGAGTCACTTGCCTCTACGCCATATTGTCGAGTACCCATTTTTAAGTCCAAAGCACAAGGCTTCTTCATGTCCGCGGTAAGGTCTTCAAGTAATATGAATCTCTCAAAACGAGTGTGTTTGCGAAGAATAGGATTGACTAACTCCTTAGATTCACCTAAGTCTGCTGCTTGTGGTAACACTCCATCATTCACCTGTACATGATCTTCGTCGTCCATCAGGAACATCTCTTCGGATTTCCTACTCTGTGGAACAAAAACTTCTTGAATGACTTGTGCCTGCAAGTCTCGATTAACGGAGGTTGAACCGACGCTGTAATTGGAAGTTTCATTTAGATCAAGAGAGTCCGTAGGATGCAACTCGGGCGAATGTATAGCTTCTTCATGTGACGAAGAGCTGGGTGCACTACTCGAGAGCTGTTTCCATAAAAGATCTGGAATCATATGCCGATTGTCATCTAATGATACCTCAGGAGGAAGATCGTCACTTGCGCGTGCATCATTTGCTGCGTTAGCGCTGCTATGAAATGAAGTTCCGCGCTTATGGAGCTTAGGTTGCGGTGTCTGCTCGAGCTTTTTTCCCCAAGGGGAGCCTGAATGCAAATCAGAGAACTGAGTGGTATCATCATTTGCGTTGTCACTGGGGCTCATGGGAGCAAGAGTGGGGGTGAACTCTTCTTCGCGGACTATACTAGAGTAGCGCACATTCAATACACCGATGTATTTAGGCATGAACTTCCAAAGTCTTAAATGCTTCTTTTCAACGGCCTCGTACCACAAGTTTTCCCTGTTCATCAACGCCTTGCAAACTGCTCTTTCGCTGAACCTGAAAATGGCAGTGTGACCCCCTACCTTGTTTTTGAAAGGCCGTAGCTCTACTGATAAGGGGTAAATTTCACTCGATTTAGGAAATTCCCCATTGCCGTCACTTCGAGTCAGCTTATTTACCTGTGGTTGGGAAGCTGGCTTTGCTTTGATCTGGAGTTCTACGTCATCACGTGAGTGCTTCAGTATTTTTGTAAGACCTCCTTCAGAATCTCTATCGAACTCCAAGTCTGCCATTAAATGCTGTAAGTTTTCAGTACTGGAGTCAGTAGTGTGAGGCAAATACCTATCGTTTTGCACTTCTTGAGGATCCTTCAATGGAGTGTGAGGAAAGTAGGTTGCCAGAGAAACTGGCTCTAGCATGGGCTGCACCGAATTCAAATCAGTCTCATCATTTTGTGTTGGAGGCCTTGCAGAAGTCGGGTCGTGGGGTGGCATCTTAGGGCAATCAGATTTCTGATCATCAGCGTCAATGAGGGCATCCAAACTGACAGCATCCCCTCGAAAAAGTTTCAAGGACCGCGCGGCTTTTCTTCCCGTAACGACAGGGATATTTGTATCGATTAACGAAGGGGTATTTTCTGTTGGATGCGCCATTATTCATCACAGTGCGAGGGGTGAGCAAAGAGAGGGCTCATGAGTTGGTATTTGTTCCAAAGGATGGTTTTGACGATGAGCTGGGGAAAGCTTTTAATCAAAAAGTTGCTATAATTGAAATTGCCTTATTCTGCTTGTACACGCAGACTTTCTTGGTATTTGTTTGAGTAGTTTGTGCAAGTATCTCGCCGCTTCGGTGGGAGTGTATTAGAGAACTTGGGCGGTTATGATGGGAATCTCAATAAGGACAGAAGCGAGCCTTACAAAATTGAGTTTCCAAAGATTATGGCTGGCTGTTATGCGGAATGCAATTAGAAATAAAGAAATTTGGCTGGCGAAGACAGGCAATAGTTACACTTCGAATGTTAAACAATATCAGTTGATGTGGTGTATGGAGTGTTGATCATGGCGTTTCTCAAATTTCGAACCAGATAGCCGTACTCTGCGCATGCAGGCTGTCAGTTGAAAGGGCATTAAAAACTAACGCGATCCAGAGTCTCAGCCCTCTGGTGCCCTAATAGAAACACTTTTAATAAAGTCTGGACAGTCTTAGGGCTCATCTCACCATACTCACTCAACAAAAGCGTCTGTATCAATTATTATGCCTTGGTCAAAGCTTGGTTCGTTCGTTGCTCTGCTATTGTTATTCTCTGCACGGGCTAATAATTCTGCGCGATTGCAACAGCGTGGGTCGGATGAATGTGCGCCCCGAGAATAACGCGACTACCAACAAGATAAAAGCACACTTCCAAAATGGCTGTCGGAGAAAATGAAGAAAAACCTTTGAATTGAGGGACTAAAATTTCATCGAGCGCATACAAACGCGGATCTCTGAAGGGCACGCAACATATCCCAAGCCATTTCACTAGACGTAGTAAAGTTGGAGATTTCGCAACCATGTAATTCTCGGGTAGTTACTTCCACTTCTTGTCTTTTGTTGACAAGCCAAAAGAGATTCAAATAATGAACTTTCCACCAGACCTCAAGTTGCTTTTAATTTTACAGTATTGTTTAGACCTGTTGTTATATAACAAGATAGTTCCTGCTGTTTTTTTCTCTCAGCCTCGCGGCAATCTTGAGTAACTATTCGGCCCCCGTTGGGTGTTTGGTGATCGCTAAGGCAACGCTTTTACCAAGTAACGTGGGTTCACCCAGAGCCGCCCGGTCCTTACGCTCGTCAATATACACAATGGATCGAAGGGTAAACTCATAAGTTGCGTCTTCTTGGCTCTGTTTAAATTATAAAAAAAAGAATATCATCTCAACATTCACGATTTTACACTTCTTCAACTTTCTTCAAGCACGAAGATTCCCGTGGGAAACTATGTAAGTAAAATTAAGCGACCAAATAAAATTCACCGGCAGCTCGTTTAATTCGACACAAGGAAGGAGAGCGCGGCTCGTTTATGCGACAATTCGCAGATCGTGACATTTTTTTGCGAGGATCGGAAGTTTGCTTTCATGCGAAGAGGTTGTAGCTACTACTCCACTCGACGAGCTCTAGTCGCACTAGGCTTCCATATACTCCGTGAATACCCCAGGTATTTTATTCTTGGGAAATCATTGGGACACGCCGTCAGTATGTAGTTTTTCCCTGCATGCTGAAATATGTTGCAAAAAAAAGTGGTAAATTGCACCTCGAATAAGACACTGCACGACCATCAAATCAGCGTGCCTTGCAGTGCTGTATCGTACAGTCCAAATACGACGTACATTGGGATGTACGATCCAATATCCATCGTTTTCGTACAGACATGTCCGATATGTACGAAATCGTATAGAAATGTACGTATGTACGACGAATGTACGAAGGTACGGAACATCAAACTCATTCAAAGCAAATAACAATAAGGTGTATAAATAAAATCTTGAAAGCA
>JAJMGV010000003.1:409875-456542 GCA_030582695.1 [Candida] golubevii | reverse complement strand
AAAAGATAAAAATTCCCTTTTTTTATCGTTCTTTCTCTTTTCTTTATGAAGAAATTTCCCAAGGGCACGAGCTGGTTGAAAGACCAAAAAGAAAGGCTGTAAAGAGGAAAAACTGACTTGGGAGACATCGCACTAAATTGACTCATGTGTGGCCGGATTATCGCTGGGCGCGTCTCGCACTCGTATTTTCACATCAGGGCTGGCGAGCCTACACGCACAAAACATTGAGTTTCCTGTTACAGAGGCTTTCCACAGAGCCTGTAAAAAAGACGGTGGAGAGGGCAAAACAAGTGATATTGACTACCTAAGCTCACGTTCAAGACTACCCTCCCGCTGTTGCTCACCCTATGGAACTCACTCATTTAAGCAGGCCCTCTTCCCCTCCTATTGTGTCCACAATAGGCTAAATTAAACGACACATTTACGGGTCCATGCGCGGATGTGCACTATGTGCACTATGTGCAGAATGGTTACGGTCTGTAAGGCTTACGGCTACGCTAGTAGTGCATCCAACCCGCGCCACGACTCGGTGGGACTCCCACCGTGTTCTTTGACCGCGTTCTTTGACCGCACTTTTTGAGTATAAGTAAATGGGAACCAGGAGGCAGGAGCCTGAAACACAAGAGAAACAGAAGACTCCCCAAACATTACTTAGAAAAGTGACATATCTCTGAGATAGACAACCGCGGCTTGTCCCGACTTCCCTTGCACGCGCCAACTGTGCTTCAGTATTGGCGCAGCTGTCCTCTCATAAATGTGAAGGATGTTCCTTCTTCGCGTGCTCGTGCGGCGCAAGAAAGGGGTATCACCACGTCCTCAAATAACCCGAGTAACCCTAATAATCCTGGGAACAGAACTTGAAAGCTTCTTATTTGCTCAGAGTGTGGTTCTCCTGGAAAATAAGGCGAGAAATTGCACCTCATCACCGGGCTACACACCATGTTCTACCGGATAGGGAAGTTCCATTCGAAGGTGCGCCGTCTACCTTAAGCCTCGGCATGCAAGCGAGGGCCTTTTCCACCACTTTTTCCTGGAGCATGCACCCACGGCTGTTTTGGGATCGAATGCTTTTTCTTGCCAACCCCTTCTGCTACCAAATGCGGCCGGGCGAGGGTTGACATGTGGGTGTTTTTCCATCTTGACTATATTTGATATCGCATCAAGAGGTATGGCTTTGACGAGAATGGTTTCGCCCTAGGGCTGGCTCGAGGGGGTTTCGATGTGGATCTGGAGCATTTGAAGGGATTTTGTTGCTGGGGCTGTTCTCCCTGGTCTCCTTTTGGTGAAGTCTCCTCTTCTGTTTTATTTTTTTTATTTTATTTTTTTATTTTCATTTTCTTTCATTGTCTTTCTTCAGTTCGTCCTGAATTTGTGAGCGCTGGTCAGGTGTGAGGCGGGAGGCCACCCGTCGATTTCCCAACGCTCATAAGCCCATCCGGGACCTGTGTGCAGCGCACGCACAGAGATGGTTCGCACATCCGGTATAAAGACGAGGCGCCGTGCCCCGGGCAATCGTTTCGACACTTCTAGTATCTCGAGGAGCAATCGTGAGGTGCCCGTGCGTACTCATTACGCGTTGCCAAGCCACTTTCAACCAAAGGCTTTTGAACAGATTGGTGCATTTATTTCTTGTCCTGATTATTATGATTAGTAATCGTCAAGTGCCAGATCTGGCGATCCTGGCCGATCTCTCTTTTTTTTCTTGTTTCTTTTCTCAGGCAACCCCGTCTTCTGGTCAATGCTTTTTGAAGCATAATCAAGGTTTCCTTCCTTTTTTTTTTTTTTAATCTTCTAACCCTCCTGTTTCAGGAAAGGATTTTCCCGTTTCAGACAACACTCGTAGCAACACCCGAATCACCTAACCAACAAAGACGGACACTCCCATTAGATCCCAGGACTTCTCCCTCTCCTGAAACGGACTATTGTACAGTCCAGCAAAAAGAACGAGTCATTTTTGAAATGAGTCACCTCCGCATCTCACGTGCCTAGACTCACGTGGTGTGAGAGTCTTCGTCTAGCCCCAAAGAGCTCCGATAAAGACACTGAACTGCAATTTCATCTTAGATACTCTCTGTCATTAAGAGCCACTGGTAAGTATGGCAGACCTTTGTAAGCCTTTCGTGGAGTCTAATGGGTGTGAATAGCTACGTTCATACCATCGAGTGGCTACTTGCGTCCGGAATTAACCTTCGGCATGTGGAGTGTACCTCATAATGTGATTTAAATGTCGTTCTGTAGATTTTAGCCTCTACAGACAACTGGAATGCTTGACCGGGGAAGAACGATATTCAGGAATGTCAAGCCCAGATTCTCGATTGCCGCCGCGTGTGCATGTCCAGTGCGCTAAATTTTTCTCGCCGAAGAGGGTCGTGCGCTTACCAAGTACAAGGTGAAAACTACCTACGAGTAAACCGTTGTATTTTGAACACTTCCCCTCATTTCCGCCACAATTTCTTATACAAATGGGGAATTGACGCCCGGACCGCTGCAGGAAACGTGTTCCATTCCTTGGCGACTTCATCCGTGACCTGTTTCATTATATCTTTCATCGACATCGACGAACCATCCTTCTCGAGTAAACCCGCAAGCCACTTCTCCACCTTTTCTGCAACCTCTTCTTCGGATGCTACTGGTAGTGACTCTAGGTATTTCCGGATGATATCGGATTCCTTGGCCTCGACCTCGGCCAAGTCCAGTCTTTGTTGGTTCTTGTATAACTCCACCGATTCACTTCTCTGCTTCACCATCTTGGTGAAAAGTTTGTATAGGTCGAATTCCGTCTGCTTGCCGCCGTCGATCTCGCTATTTTTGATGCTTGAAAGCACTGACCGAATGGTATTTTTTTCGATCTTATTTTTCGCAATCATCGCTTGCTTCAAGTCTTGCTTGATTGTGGCCATGAGCTGTGTATAGGCCGGCGTGGCCTGTAGTCTTCTGAGAGAGACAAACATAACGTTTTGAATTGGACCCGAAGAGAAAAATCAGCGACAATTCTTGACCACCCAACCTCTGATAGGCCAAATTTTCATTTTGAAGTGTTCGAGGTGTTCCGGATGCACGGGTGTGCAGCTCCAGATGTGAACAAGGCAAATAAATCGACTTTATTAACCATGTTAGTTTACCCAAATATCGCCTCTTTTTCTTACAAGAAAGCCCGGTGTAGGTTTCAAGCAGTCCGGAATACAGATCTGCATCTTTTACTCATAGAATGTTGTCTTGAACAGTATAGACCCGGTGCTAACAAACCAATTATGCAGTGGCTTTTACGAAAGCGGTGTGTCGACACCTGCGTGAGACAATATCGACGCTTTCGGATAAATCACTTGCCTCTTTCTTTTGCGTTCAGATTTGACCAATCATCTACCTCTTTCCAGCGGTGTCAAGACACTGACGGAAGCACCCAACGCACTTATAAACTAAGATGTGAAGATAGGGTTCAGGCGAGCTTTCCGAGACGGCTCAATTGGCTTCACGGTATCAAAAGTTGTACTTTTCAGAGAGGCTTGTAGGTCACCAGGAGGTCACTAGTAGGTGACCGGTAATAAGTCAGTTTAGGAGCCTATTGTCTTGACTTCTTTTGATGGCATTAGCTTAAAAGACGCAACCAACGATAAAGACCACAAAAAAGCTTGTTTGAAAAAAGCGGCGGATTCAGTTGTGGCCAGAGATGGAGATAGTCGGTTCTGTAGTTTGCAAACTTCCACGTTTCTTTAGTCCAATACTAATACAGAATAGACAAGGGTGGAGACGGGTCACGTGACCCAGAAGATGAAGCAGGTGCTACAGCTTTAACAAGGAAAAGCCAACACCCCGGCGCCTGGTCTCCAGGCTGTATCGAAAATACCCGGCCAGCAGCCAGCCAGTTAGCCGCCTCATACAGCCCAAAAATCTCGGATCAAGCTAGAGATCTGCCACGGATCATTCTGGAAATCCGGAAACTACATCGCTTTCCATTTCAGATTCTTGTCAGCCGACACCCAGAGAAAGCAACAAGAGCAAGAAGAGCAAAAAAAGAACAAAAAAAAAAGAAGCATAAAAAACATCTTTATTAACTTCACATGTCTGGCAAGAACTGGGGAAGTGGGGTTCCACGAGCCCTGGTCGTAGCTGGCCGAGCCTTCGCACTTTTATTAGCCTGGACCCCAGAACCAATCAAAAAAATGCGGCAAGAAGAGCAAACGATCACTTGGCCAGAAGTTGGTCCCACGCATAAACGTCACCGGCCGTGGTCCAATAATAGAATCTCTCCGATTACACTTCGTCCTTGCGTCTCTTTTGTTTTGACACGTCGGCGAAGGCTAAACAAGCCCCGATGTCCATCACTTAGTAGCGGTCTAGACTTGCCTGACACGGCTGAATTGGATTGCTCCCCTGCGTGTGTGCAGGTGTGGAACCTGGCCGTGCGCGCCCCGCGGAATGTCACGTCTGCTTTAATCAATGGGCCCCACGCTAGAACTCACGCAATTTCCCAGTGACGGTGTCCATATCTTCTTGAAATTAAGGTTTGAGCTCCTGCGCCAGAGACTATTTTAGGCGTTCAGACTTTCAGACTCTCAGCATTCCCACTTGATCACTGGTTATGAGGCCGCCGTCATCCATTGGCCAACAAATTCAGATCCTTGCAATTTCTTGACACTCTCGAATTTCGGTGCCTGCTTCTCGTCGTTCTAATAAGCCTGTACTTGGCCTACTTGGCCCGGTGTGGGTGGCGTGTTTTCTTGTTGCCCTTTCGGTGATCTCGTCCGGACTGCTCTTTACAGCGGCATTTCTATCGGGCCTTGTCCAGACCCGTATCCATAGCCTTCATCGTAGGGTTCCCCTCTTTCCAACCTATTTTGGTGCCTTGCTACTCCTGCCGCAGTAGCCGGGTTTGCTTTTAATTCCATCACACCTTTCTTTTTTTTTTTCTTTTTTCTTTTGACGTTGCACCTCAAAAGTTCCAAATGTTCAAATTTAAGCCCATTGCCTTCGTAATCAACATTTTTCCATCGCAGATAAGCCTGAAGTGAACTGCTTGAAACGTTGTGGCATCAAAAAAGGTATACACCATTGTTAGCACCGGAACCGAGGCTATTTTCTTGCGCATTATCAAATCTCGAGGCGTTTTTGAAACGAAGAGAAGATTTCCCACCTTGTGCTAATCGTCCTTTTCACTTGGTCACTGCCATGTTTGCCGTCCGTGCTGTGGACGACTCCAAGTCCAAGTCGAAATCAACGCAGCTGCTATGCAAAGAAGTGGCTCTCGCATGCCTGCCCTGCAAGAATGCGGAAATAGTCGAAGTAGCAAAAGTGCAACTGTTTGAAAATGTCGACTCACGCAAATCTTCAGACACCACGTTGGCGGAAGAGTTTCGCGTGGTGCACTTGTCCAAGAGTGAAGGCGATTTTGAACGGAGGTTCAGCGTAGATTCGACGGCTTCGCTTTGTTCAAACTGGGTCCAAGAGTTCAACAAGACGTTGCCACAGCTCGCTGATGAGAAAGCGTACACGATCAACAGCCCCGAAAAGCTCAAACAGCTTCTTGACATGCACGAGTCGCGCAACAACCCCATGCCTTCGGCAGACGAAATGTTTCCTTATTTGCATGGCCCGCCTTCGCTCCGGGAGAAGGTGTATTTTGACAATAGGTTTGACCCGTCGACGGAATTGGAGTTTTTATCGGAAGACACGGAAACCATTGCGCTGCGATATCCCCCGGAGTCTTTTGCCAAGGCACCCGATGTGGGATTTCATGTGATGACGATCAATAGTCAAGCCGATGAAAACCCATGCATGGTGAACTCCGCAGTGATCGAGGACTTGCTCTTTTTCAGAGAAAGCCAAGAAGGCATGTTTGACGCGGAGCACTTGAATTTGAAGACGTTCTAACAGTTTGAAGACTTTGACGGATTGTCCAACAAACCAAGCAATCCGCTGGCGCAAACCAACCGCAACTATAAGCTGCAAATCAAAATGATGGCGCCCATGTGCCATTTTCTTGTTTACAACAACGACATGAACACGCCAAACAATATCGAGGTTGCGCGAGTGCTAGACTACTTGAGGGGGCTGGACCTGACCAAAAGTATCTATGTCGTTGACTTTGACGCGGCGCTATGGCGGGAAATCGGCGGGTTTTATATTCCGACATTGAAGCCTGGCCAGTGCAAAGAAACCACCTCCAAAGAAACCTCCAAAGAAACCCCCAAAGAAACCCCCAAAGAAAGCTCCAAAGCTTCTGAGGTGCACACGCAACCGTTGCAATTGTCGTCGTTGGAGCAGAATCTTATTTGGCTGATATACAGCATATGCCAGCTTTTTCCTAAGTTGTACGTGGGCAACGTGCTTAGTTTCAAGCAATTGATTTCAAGCAAGGAGAAGGCGTCGCAGTACGACTTCCAATTGTACATCTATTGCCACGAGAAGGCCCCGATGCCCACCTTGGCGGCCTTACGCCAGATCTTGCAGGATTTGCACGCTGGCGACAACAAGAAGGCGATATTTGTCGAGTTTTCCGACGCCCTTTTGCGCCACGCGTCGGCGCTATCCAAAGAGCAGACGCTTTCATACCTCAATTTGCTCCGTGTCATCAATATCATTGTCAACAAGAGCCGCCGCAACGTGTTTGTTTACTCGTATGACGGCTTCACCAGCACAATCTTGCTTCTTCTTGGCCTCGGGCTCTTCTGGGGCTGCGACCACACTGAAGAGGTGGCGATGTGCCTTTTCCGCAACCCGGGGGTGAAATTCCACCTTTGCCCCGGGGACTTTTTGTTTGTTAAGAACCTTGAGGTGTACGTGCAGTGGTTTAAACGCCAGCCAGCCAAGGATTCCCGCCTCTTGGTGGAGTTGCCCCTCGACAGGATATACGCCAGCTACCGCCCGTACAACCGGCCCACGGATTGGTTTCGCAACGACGCGGAAATCAACTTTCCGGCCTTCATATACGAGAGTCTTCTCTTGGGCTCGGTGAGCCACGCCTCTTCGCTTGCTGTGTTGGCGGCGCTTCACGTGACCAAGGTGATATCGATTGGCGAAAAGCCAAGGTGGTATGCTGCGCTCAACTGTACCTTTAGCCACGAGGCGAGTGGCGAAACCAAGGGCCCCGTGCTCGAGCCCATTTTCCGCTTCAACAATGGCCGCTCTCTAGTATACGAAGTGAAGGTGACGTCACCGGCCATGCGGGCGCATCTTTTCAAGCACGGCGCCGTGCCCCAATTGAAGTCTTTTGTGTATATTCACGGGGTTGAAGATGACGGGCGCGACTCGATGTATCCGTTGATGGTGCAGTGTCCGGAATGGGTTCAAAACAAGGTGCTTGTGTCTCCAAGAGACACGGAAAAAACGTTGGTGCATTGCCGAATTGGCGTGTCACGCCTGGCGACGTTGGCGATTGCGTCGGTGATGAAGCATTTCCACATGTCGCTAGTGGAGAGCTTTTTGTATGTGCGGGTGCGACGGTTCAACGTTGTGATTCAGCCCAATCTCCGGCTTTTTTACGAGTTGTTCCTTTATGAAGAGCACCTCCAAGCCCTCCGTTTGGCGGGTGAGAGGCCCACCGAAGCGCGTGTTTGTTGGTGGATGCTATGTGCGGAGATCCATCGTTTGAACCAGCAATACACGGAGTGAGAGTATGAACAGTGATTGTGATTGTGATTGTGATTGTGTCCATGGTCATTCTTTCTTATTCTTCTATTTCTTGTTCTTCTTTCGTTCCGAGACCGCTCCTCAAGATTATAGACTAGAGATAAGTCACCATTGCTCACAGTTGACGTTTGTTTGTCAAGTAGACCCTTTCTCTTTACCCTTCCTCTTGACCGGGTAGAAAGGCTCAAGAGATGTTTCTGTGATGCTGTTCCAATGAAATTAAATTAAACACAAACAAAAACCATCACCGATTCGCCAGGCCCCTTTACTCATTTTAACGCTGATTTCTCTGCCATAAAGTGTACTCGTAAGTGTAATCGCCCTCAGTCACGGGGCCCTTTTCGACTTCCACCCCGACATACTTCTCCAACACCGAAACCGGTTTCTTCTCCCATTTTGTGAGGTCCCAATCCAAAAAAGTATCGAGAACTGGCGCCTCTTCCCGTTTTCCTTCATACCTAAGCTCCGTTAGAAGCAAGTTGTCTACACGAGGGTCGGCGGCAAAAGCATTGTAAATCTGGGCCCCACCAATGACAAATATCTTGCCGATTTTGTGGTTTTCATGGCGGAAATCCGCGTTTTGAAGAACCTCCACTGCTGAATCCATCGAGTCGCTTAGAAACACCCCGTTTTCAAAGCTGTTGGCATGACTTCTTGACAAAATCACGTTCAACCGTCCCGGTAACGGTCTGAAGTTGCCAGGAATCGATTCCCATGTTTTTCTACCCATGATTACTGCATTTACATAGCCTTCTGGGCTTTTGGAGGTCACGTCTTTGAAATATTTCATTTCCTTTTTCAAGCGCCACGGGAGCCTACCCTTAGCACCAATACCAAGTTCTGGCTGCAAGGCCGCCACTATAAGCGAAATTGTTGGTTTTGATGACATTTGCTTAAGAAATCAAGAATAATCAGTGTTGAGGCTGGAAAAAGCGGGCTGAAGTGGCGCGTCCTCGAAATCTCGTGTCTACACCATGCAGGCTTTGGAAGGGCGAACGCGACGACGTGCCGTCGTGCACACACGCATTGGGTCCTGCACACAGCCGGGACAGGGTAAACAAAACAGGTTTTTATTAATACACATAAATACCATTGTGAACAAACGAGGTGCGGGCTCGTGGTAAAGCAAAGTTTCACACTGTCTCAAGTTAGGGGAAAACAATATAATGTACAGAGGAAGAGGTATATCGACCATGAGATGGAAACCACGCGCTTAAGCGGCAATTGCCTTTTTGAGCGTGGTCTTCTTCACTGGCTTGACCACCTTTTTAGAAGCAGCAGCTTTTTTGGGGGCAGCCTTCTTTGGTGCAGCGGCCTTCTTGGCTGGCTTTGTCACCTTCTTGGCTGGTGTCTTGGACACCGTCTTCTTCGTAGCAGCCTTCTTCGTTTGTGACTCGGTCTTCTTGGGGGCGGCCTTTTTGGTTACTTTGGCAGTGGATGGAGCAGCAGCTGACTTCTCCTTCTTAACAACCTTGATTGGGCCAGATGGACCCTTTGGCTGGGAGAATTCACCGCTCTCAACACCTTTTCTCAAAGCAGCGTTGAACAAAGAGTCGAAGCTGGCGGCCTTGACATCGTAGTTGGCCTGCACATACTTTTTGACGGCTTGACGACTGGGATTGTTAGTAAATGACAAGTATTCGACCAATGAGCACCACCATATTCACGCATCGTGATCCGGATCTAACCAAGCTCCTGAAGCTGGCTCAACTGCTCTCGGGGAACTTCTGAGAAAAACTCGGAATGTGGTGCGAGGAACGCGACCCCTCTTTCTCAGCATGGGCGGGCCACATGCGCCCACCACAGGGTGAGAGATTCAACGACAAGCACCAAAGCCAAACAATAAAAACAACAGTTTGGAAATTTGGGTCAAGCCGATTTGGCCATTACCCTTTAAAGTCCAAGACTTGTTGGTGTGATATGTGTGCAGCCAAAATGCAAAAGTTGCCTCGCTGCGCCCGGAGAAAAAACCCCCCAAAAAAACAACAAGAAAAAAAGTCTGGTCACGCCCACACAAAAATTTATACATACGAGGACCCATTTCTCTCTTTCAAAGAGACGATGGCGGACTTGATCATGTCTAGGAAAACAGTTAGTATGAACTTGGAAGAGTTTCGGTACTGTTGTCGGTGAACTCAGCTGGTTCCGCAAAAACACTGGTCAAAACAAGGGGTCAATAGAAGTGACCCTCGGCGGCTAATTGCCTTGAAAGTCCTAGGCCACAAGAAAAAAGCCTCGATTAATTTTGTAACATACCCTTGTAAGTGATCTTAGAAGCAGCAGGGGCAGGGGCGGATTTTGGAGCCATTGTGTTGATAATTTTGATTGTTGATGAAAAGAAAAAAAGAGGGAGGAAAAAGTATGGAACCTGGTCGGGTGGAGAAAGCCTTCAAAACAACGCCAATTTTATTGCGCGCGCGCGCCCCACCACGAAACGCTTTAATAAGTGACGGACGCGCGCGGGCTTGCTGCGAAAAAATGAAGGAAAATAAACAAAAAAGAATATTTGCAGCGAGATAAGGTTTGGCGGGGGAAGCCCGGTCATTTAGATGAAGACTTGGGGATGTGTTTCTACATTAGGGAGTTGTTATTCATCTCTCTCGCCAAGATTTTCTATTTATCAAGAAACCACATCGTCTGAGACAGTTCTAGGCCGCCTCCTCGCATGCCTTATTCGTCTGGATTCGTCTGGTTACATTTCAGACTGTAATTAACAGCTTTTAGGAAGAGACTTTCTCCACGATAAGTTGAGTGAAGCCCGCTTGAAATGATCAACTCCGTGAACATGCAATTTAGGCTGAGTTGAAAACTTCCTTTCTCGCGTATGAGCCAGAAGTGGCGTGGTTCCACAAGCGCTTAGCGGCTTCTACAACTCACAAGCTTAAGAAGGCCTAGTTCATATTCTCGTAACTGCATTAGATACACGTATATTCTATCCGTTTAATCACTTCTGCGCTCCAAACGAAAAGAAAAACTCATCGTTTGATGTCTGCGAAAAGACATCACCATCTTCACTTTGACGGCTCTGCCGCGGCTGGCTAACATAACTGTGTTGCAATCCAGATTTCAACTTTTCCGATATCCCGTAGAATTCATAAGGTCCCAGACTGCCAATGTCGTCCAGGTGCCGAGACCGCGTATAAGGATTGAGAGAAGGGAAAGAGTCTAGCATCGGTGCTCTTGGCGGCTCAGATGATCTTTTTGAAGTCTTCGATCTGCTTGAAGCCATCGATCTGCTTGAAGCCATCGATCTGCTTGAAGCCTTCGATCTTTGAGACGGCGTCGGCGTGTTTGGTATAGGGAAATCATCCGCGAGCGGTTGCTCCGTCGTAAGGTCATAAGGAATGGCAACAATGCCATCGGGCTCGACTTTCCCATTGCCCCTTTTCAAAGCATACCATGGATGACTCTTTTTTTCTGAATGCTTTGTGTCAGCGGTTGGGCGGATCTTTTCTTGCGGGGCCTCTTTTGGCGTGAAGGAAGAAGCAGAATGGCTGGAGGAGGGTTTTCTGCTTGGGGGAGACGGAGGGGCAACGGGGAGTTTCGGAATAAAGTATGGATTCATGGGTGTTTGCGGAGCGTCTTGTTTTTCCGCATTGAAAGAACTCCATGAACTGCTTTCGGTATAAAAGGACCTTTCGTCCAAGCTCATGGAGCACTTTTCGTTGAAAAGTTGCGAGGGGGTTTCGCCATCCAGGTTCTCTTCTTGATCGTCGTTTCTCTTGATTCCAGTCATGGAGATGTTGGCGCCTTTGCCCATGATGAACCCGGGATGGAACGGGATGAAAAGAATGCACGTGAGCAACACCTGAAGGCCATCAAGTGTCATCACAAACTCCTCGTGTGTCATGGTATACCCGGTCCAGCCTTCAGACAATTCCACCAAACGGTAAACACACCGGATGTATATAAACGCCACCCCCGTGATAATCGCCAATGGGTAGTACCCGAAAATGCGGCGGGTCCAAATATGACTGTATTTTGGATTGTAGTGCCGGAACAAGCACTCGTTTTGAAGCCTTCGGCCCCGCTCAGTTTGGAACAACAAGCAAAAGAAGTTTCTTAGCAGAAAAGTGACCTCTGCACTGGCCCGGAAATAGATACGCCAGAGAAACTCAAACATCAACCAAAGAAATAGCGTCATCGATACTACCTGGAAGCCGATTCCTGCCAACATGATATGCGTGCCCATGGCAGTACTTTCTAGTCTCTGAAGCATGATAGCAGCCAAACCACCGCCGGCGGCCTGGATCATGAGCGAGGAAATATCGCAAAATATGAAAATGTACGAAAACCATAACGGCTTAATCCGGCAGTATTGCCGTCCGTAGATCACCAGAAGCTGTGCTAGCAAGTAATAGATTCCGGCCATGATCAACGCCGGTGCAAGCGTAAGACTGATGATTTGACATAAGTACGGGTTTTTTTCCGAGTAGTGCCCAATGGCCGCAAGACGAGCCACGTATCCCGAAAATTCCAACCCGGTGCCCAAAGCAAAGCACATGCCAAAATAGAGATACTTTTTCCAGATGCAGATGCCGGTGTGCGCCAATAAAAGAACGGCAAATAATACTGCAAAAAGTGCGTTGGCGACGTAGCTGAGTTCCATCTGGTATAAGTTGTAGCCCATTTCCAAGTCCTGGAGCTCCATTGTAGCATTCCATATGATCTGGGTCATTCGTGGAAGCTCTTGTGTTGCCGTCGCTGTAGCAATATAGTGTTGCGCCGAGATCACTTTAAGAGACGCCTGCGCCCCTTTCGCTTTTCTGGCCAAATCGTACAAATCGATGTTTTTCGTGATTGTTGGGTAAGCTGCCGAAGCGGATAAAAGCGTTTCCACTATCCCGGAAAACGCTGCTGGGTTGATGTGAGTGAGAGTCGTTTTTGTAGGAAGCAAATCCGTAGTCCAGGGACCCGTGAGCTTCAATAACTCCGACGACATTGGTGAGGGTAGAAACGAAGGAAAAAGACTTGATGTCGGGTTTTATTTTCCTGTTTCCATCGAAAGGAAACAAAGTCCATTTATGTCACCGGTCTACATTTGCCCCGCCATCACCGATTGGGAGGCCTCAAACATCTTTACCTGATCAAGAAGCTATTACCGAAACTGGTATACCGCCGGCATGCGGTAGTGCACATAAGACCGGGTTACGACTGGTTTATTACTGTATTCGGCAATGCTTTTTTTTTTGCCACGAATGGCTTATGGTGCCAAGCTTCACTAAAACTCTACTGGGAATCATACTGAGTATCGCTTGAACATTTCCGTTCGTGGGAAAGCCCATGTATGGAACAAATTCTTGTCATTGAAGAAGAAAAAAAAAAAAACTCAAAAATGCGCACTAGCATTCCCCTTAGCGAGGAGTTCTTTAAGGAAATAGAATGTGAATGCAAGCGATTGTGATTTTTCTATGAACCTTGTTTCTGGCACGAGTTCTCTGTGTTGAGCGTGCTTCCACTCACTATACCACTGGCCAATTGCTCCCGTTTCCAGAACTTGAGCAATAGGTCACCATAGTTTTGCAAATCCTCCACCGAGATCATTAACTTGAAATCTAGCAATAGTAAAAACTGAAGCTCCAAGTAATTGAGTTCTTCGAGAGGTAAGCCGCCAACTTTGGCGTAGCGAAGATTTTTGTAGAAAATGTCGCTGAAGAACTTGGAACTGACCGTGATGCCCAGAATTATGAGACGATGGATGTTGAAGGAATCCATAACAAATACCTGTTCCGCCTCTTCCGTGGATTCACTACCTGGCGTATGCTTCTTTTGCTGAAAATTATTAGCGCTCTTGGCAATTCGGTCAAAGTATACCAATAGGGATAGAAAAACCTCATTGGTCACAGGACAATACTTCAATACTCGCGTGAGATATGCATGTAGCGTGATCCCCGGCACATTCGTTCCATGGAACGCAAGAACATTAGCCAAGTACTTATTTTTGACATCCTCCTCCACCTCATCATCAGAATCTTCCGAATTGTCTTCCTCTGCAATGTGAGAAACAGTTGTATTAATACCGTCTTGGGTGAAGCTGGTGGACTCACGGTTTGGATTCCTTTTCTGTTCCCTCTCCATCTTTTTGATCTTTCTTTGCTCCTTGGCTTTCTGTCTCGCGGCAATGGTGGTGTCAAAATGGTTTGGATGAAGCTTGTCGTTTGCTTCGATGATCTTCGTCAAAAGGCACGCAAGCATGGTTATGAGCTGGTCAACGGGATATTCGACAATATTCAAGTGCTCCTCATAACCACTTTGTTCCCCATCTCTCGTATCAAGATGTCGCTGGTTAAGAGATTGAAGATACTCATTATACGACATATAATGGTCTGGTCCAGCGAGAGAATCACTCGACACATGGTGAACGCCATGAGCCTGATTCAGCTTCATTTGATCCGGGAGTTGTTGCTGCGAACATCTATCTGAAGGGATTCTTTGAAGGGTTTGTTGCGAAGAGTGCCCTGTAATTGAGGAGCTCTCTGCAAAAGAGTTTGGGAGAGATTGAATATAGGCCCCCTGTGAGCCTCTTGCGTGGTTTGAAGAAACCGAGGAAATGCTATCCCGATTGTACCAGCCGCGGTCGTTAACAGAAGAATGCGAGTGTGACGAGTCCATAGAAACGTTTGTGGTAGGACCGCTCGGGATCTGATAAGTAGGCATCATGATCATGGATGCAGCTTGTGTTTGGATCTGGGTTTCCGGAAGTACCTCGTTCCCTTGCGCGTGAGGCACGGAGTAGGATGGCGTAAATGAATGATTTGACGTATATGAAGACGATACTATTGTTGGAGTGTTGTGTCCCAAAGGAATGTAGTGCGTGTTGCCTGTGGGCGGTGTAAACTGGGGTATCGATGCGTTTCCACCGGCGTATGGAAGGCCATGGCTATACGAGGACGATGCCGACGCAAGATGACTATTGTGAGACCCAAACAGGCCTGCTGGAATGAAGTTGTTATGAGGCGTTGCCGATGCAGAGTATGACGGGGGCTGTCTGGAAAACGACGGCTCTGGGGTAGCCGTTTGTGCCGCCAGAGTCCCCAGCAAATGACTCGAGCTTGTACCCACCGTCGACGACATCAAATTCCTCGTGAGATTGGAAACGGCCAGTTTCTTTTGCGGGCGTTCAGGCGAAAACGGAACACCATGTGGATCTATCGGCGTGCCCGTGTCCGCGCGACCCTCAACATCAGGGTAATGACTCGGTTGCGAGGCTAATGAATTGTTAGTAGAGTACAAAACGGTGGCATTGGTATTGTGGGGGTCTTTAGCCATTGAGCCAGGAGTGTTTTGGATTTTGGCGATGATTGGTAAAAGAAAACAATACTAATAATAGAAAGTTGCCGACCCGGGATCACCCGAATCCCACCGCACAAGTATCCTCAATGCGAGGCTGCACCGGCGGCAGAACAGACTCATTACCCCATTTTCCATCTTTTGCAACTTTTGACTCAACACCCAAAAGAGTCCACACTGGATCATGGATCTCAAAAGCGGGGAAAGGACTAGCCGTGTGCAAGGGCTGGAGATCATTGTGAGCAAATTACCCCATGGTGGCCTTTTCAAAGAAAATCATTACATACTCGAACCGCCAGAAACCGTATCCAGTGGATTGGTGGACGAACGCCTTAGCATTGACGAAAGCAAAATAAGTAACTAGCTAATGTGTTGGCACACGGGTCTCTCTCTGTATTTGAAAGTGGCTATAGATTTGTTTCTATTCGATAATTGTTCAATCTAGGGAGCGGATAGTACTAGATTGGCAAGAAAAAGAGACCCTGGCGGGTAGTGTGCGGAGGGTGCGGAGGGTGCGGGAGGCACGGGTGTTTGACCGTCTCGAGGGCGGACGAGATCGGGGATATTTTTTCCCGCTCATAGCCTCAAGAAATGCTTCAAGCATTGACCGCTCTTAGCTCTGGACCAAACCAATCAATTCCTGATTTCTCATCTGGGCGACGCGCGGTTTCTTCGGGTGCCTAAAACGAAACGAGTTCTTGGGTTTCTACTTGCAGCAAGAACTAGGGAACGAAGCCTAACAGAAAGAAAAAAGAAAAAAGAAAAAAGAAAAACACTTGCTCTCATTTTGAGCAGCACGGGAAAATGAAGTACCGAAAGATGCAAGTTTTCGAATGAAAAAGAATGGTTTCTAACTTACATGCGACACCGACATCTTTTTATTCCCTCGCCGAGGACTCTGGCACCTGGAATGCACGGGCCTCCTCAACCAAAGACACCACCGATTAACCAATTCCATCAGTCCATAGCTACTGGACAATTTATATTGGAAATTTGGGCACTTCGATCTGGTGGTTCCTGCTAAAATCTCTCATGTCGACTCTCTCAAAAGCAACGTTTGCCGCATCGTGCTTGTTTGCCGTGGGCTCATTTATCTACATCAATGTTGAGCAAAATATCGAGCGAGAGAATTTAAGACAAGGCCCCATCAAGGACGCCGAACGCATGAGGCAGAAAATGTCTAAGAAACAGGCAGCCAATGAACTAGAACACAGGGAGCAACTTGCGTTGAAACAACAATATGAGCTGGTACAGCCACTCAATGCAGAGGTAATCACCGGAGAAGACTGAGACCTTCATTGCCTTGCTTTTGAAGAGGAGATAAATTCAAGAATTCAAAGAATACAAAGAATTCATAAGATTCATAAGATTCAAAAAATCCAAATGTACATAGAAAACGGATACCGAAAGAAAAGGAAAATGACAGACTTTGGTATGACATTTAACGGCCATGGGCTTACGTAGAAATCTCAGAGGTGCACCACTTAAACATGAATGGCAAGAGCCGGCTTTTACTCGAGGAAAATGTCTGTGTGCTTGGAGACACCCGTGGTATGTTCCTTCTTTTTCTTAAAAGAGAGACGCCACTGGATGTACTATGATACACTGGGGATTCTATGTCCGCTTTATTGTGCGGGCTCCCAATTTCCTTCACAGGATCTCGCTAAATCTCGCCTCAAGCAAATCGCCAGAACGGGTCTTTGAGATGAGGATATTCGGCCGTGAATATGGGCCTTGCCAAGACTGAGAGAAGGAGCCCAATAAAGAAGAAGACTGGAAGAGGCGTACGGAAAATCTCGTCTTGAGTCCTCGCACATCGAGCCCTGGTGTACGGGTGTGCGGCTAGAAGCTCGGTCCAACTTCCTCAGTGCTCACCGCACCTCTCTGATGAGCAAATGTAGTATTGATTACGAACGCTTTAACACCCAATCTATCACTGTCGAATATGAACCGAATTAAAAAGTAAACCAAGCCAATTGACCATTACCTGAGTAGTGGCCCCTACCCTAATATTCGATCGCACGGCCAATCTCAATCAACGTGCCCTATTGCTAATCCATTTTCCCCAATATCTCCTCGTCCTCGTCAACGAGGTTCAAAGGCTTATGATCGTCCTCCTCAAGCGCCTCGTCGCGTGAATAATGCTTTTTGCTGGGAACGTCAATGTATCCCCCCACGCATCCAGGCATTGGGGAATACGAAGACGGAATCTCGTCGTATGGCCTCAGCATGAATGCTCCACCATCGTCAGGAGTGAATTGAGGGAGCGAGCGCGCGTGGGGCGAGTTCATGGAACCCGTTGGTCGTTTTTCCTCTTCTGTAGAAGCACTGCCGGGTTCATTCATACCCACAAGAATCGAGGCCGCTTCTAGAAGCTGGACTTGCTGATGCTTCGATATAAGAAGCTTTTTAGTCATGGTCCATTCGGGCGTATGCTCCCACAAATGCTTCGCGAGCGACGAGATGTGTTTATAGCCTTTTCCGCAAGATTGGCATCTCAACAGATCCTTGGCTCTGTGTCCTTCATCCTCCGAAAACCTTCGCGTGGCCAAGCTGCGTGATACTGTGGGCATATCTGCGTGTTTTCCATGATGAGCACTGTGTCCAGCATGAAGATGTCCATGCCTCATTGGAAGAGGGAATGGGTGCACTGATGAGTGTCTTCTGCGGAATTGTTGCGAGCTTGTGGCGGTCATTTTGAGAATGGGGTTTTGGTAGAAACCCGAGATTGGGGTTCTTGAGGGTGTTCAAATTGATGCTGGTATAATCAGCTTTGCAACACCACGAGATGACCAGAAGTTTCGCGTGAAAGAAGAATCGATGGGGCAAATCGGAGGAAAGCACTCCGGGGATCCACTAAAGCTTGATAAGATTTTGCGGGTGGTGGAAAAAAAAAGAGAGAGAAATTAAATCGAAACACACGGTCGAACGGGTACTCTTTTGGCCAGGAATTCTGGCGCAATTTTGTTCTTGTAGGTCTTCGGTGTTTTTTTCTTTTCCCATCACTTTTTTTTTGTCCCAGTAGTTGCACCTCACCTCACCGCACTAACTGTCTGACATGGGCAGCGTTCTGCATAAGGCGCAGCGTTTAAAGGCGTGTCAAGCCACGTGACGCGAAGCCACTATTGTTCTCGAGACCCAGTGGGCAGAACCCATGCAGAAAGACACTTTGAAGCCACTTTGAAACGCGGGGTGACTGTCGAAGTCAATGAAGATGAGAAAACGAGGATTTCGAGCCTTCAGCGAAATCTGACTTTCTTTCTTCTTCCTCTTCCTCTTCTTCTGCAGCGAGTGATGCCTTCGCCAGGGCCTCCATTGCAATAATGACCCAATGCCGATTTCACACCAGGCTTCAACAATAAACAATTCGTGTTCTTCTTCTTCTTCTTCTTCTTCTTCTTGTCGCCTGCACTGTACCTAGAACAGTTCGACGTCCGCAGAATCCTGGATCTCAAACCCTTTCTCGGTAGAATAGAGAATTTGTTGGATCTCGCTCATGAGGTCCAAAACGCTAAGCAGTTTCACGGCCTGGGCACCATCTCCATCCATGGCATATTGCTCCTGCACGTTTTTCGCTAGTATCTCGATGTCCCGGAGTTTGTTGAAGTAGAAGTTTCGTTCAGTCTCTAAAGTTTCCATCATCACTCGGCACTCCGAGACTTCCTCCTTGGCCGTTTCTAATTCCCGCTTTGTCTCAGCCAACTCGCGTCTGAGGCCCTGTGCTTCTGTCCCGGAGATGTGCGATTCCAGGGACAGCCGATGCAGCAGATACGTAGCAGGTGAAGATGAGGACGTGGCCCGTTGCTTAGGAACGCCAAGTTTAGGTGTTGTTGCTTGGTTGTAGCTGCCACTGCTAATCTCTCGACTGCTGTTTCGTGAAGTTAAGGTCAGCCCAGGAACAGGGGTGTTTGAGCCAGAACTAGCACCCTTGATTAGTGTGGAGTTTGGGTTTAAGGTGCTTCTTCTTGAGGCCGGGGCGCTCAATTTTCCAGAACCAGCCTCACCTCGGCGCCTAGCGCTTGCGTCGTATACCACGTTGACGTCCTTGTTTTCCATCCAGTGCCTCTTGAGCCACTGCAAAAGCTCCAAGTTATCCTGGAGTCGGCACTTGATCAACCGCTCAGTGTCGATCTGGCGGGTGATTTTGTGTTTGTTGAACACCGCCTGTAACACCTTCATGTTATTTCGGGCATGATAATCGGAAACGGGGAATCCAAACTTCACCTTCGCCATGGCCACCCCTCCGTATATCGAGTCCATGATCTGACAATACGCCGCGCCTGTGCCACACTGTTCTACTTTAGTGTACTCTAGGCCAAACACAGAATTGAGCCATGCAAGAAGCTCCGAGCGGCTTTCTCCAACAACCATTGAATTTTTGATGGGCTAAAAAAACAAAAAAAAAAAAAGATAAAAAAGGGAGTGTTTAAAAGGCAGAAATGATTATCCCTTGTACTTTTAAGGGGAGTTTTTGCCAGGAATTGTGAAACGAAACAGGGGACTCACGAGGGGTTTTTTTCTTGAACTTGACATAAAAAGTTGTGTGTTTTTTGGGGGTTCCCACCGAAGACTACGTCTGTTGCTGTTGTTGTCTGTTGTTGTAAGGCGCCTTTTTACAACCCGTCGCGGGCCAGTTTCAAGCTCGCTCTGTTTATTCTGGCGGACTCACTGTGTGAGGGGCACGTGACCGGGCCAGTAAAAGAATGAAAACATAATAAGGAAGAAGAAAGGGAAGTAGAAGTGGGAATATGAGAAACCGTTAGAACCAATCACAGGGTTAAATGTTTATTGTCTGTTGTCTTTGTCAAAAACAATTGCAGAATGCCTAATTTCTACCAGAATCTATTGGCTCCAACTTGCTTGAATGGGTGAGATTAATCAAATAGTAGGAGGATGCCATGATCAAGATTCAACGCGATCCAATATTTTGCTGAATTAGAAGAATGTGGCATGGGTATCAAGGTTTCGAGACTTCAATCTCAGTGGTTTTTCTAGATCACCTGAGATGCTGAATCATTTAGCACTGGGTAATAGTTCTACTTATTCGAAACTAAGTGGAAGAACTTTACCACTTCAATGCGTTTGTCGCATTTTTGAAAAGTTGCAACATTTAGCGTTCTTGGGTGTCTTTTATCCGTTAAATTTGGACAACACCATCGAACGACCCAAACATATTTTTCGATCTTATTGATAACAGCGATTATATCTTACTCCCCGATGGTATCATTACTGTTTTGTAAGTGACCGATGTTTGAACCATTTTGATGTTTCTACCTAGCTATTTCCGTATTAGAACTTGATAATATAATAGCCACAAAACTTGAAATTTGGAAATCTGGAAATTGAAAGAAATCGCTGATCACTAGCTTCCTGCTCAGACACCGCCAAGGTGGTGACAACGCGCAGCGATTATGGCTGCAACTGGCCTTCACGGTTTCGAACATCTCGAAAAGAAGAAAAGATTGGTAAATGAGGGAAACAAAGGAAATCTCCATCTTCTTTATTTTCGTTCTTGTTTTCTTATGTCTTTCATTTTTTTGTTTTTTGTTTTTTGTTTTTTGTTTTTTGTTTTTTGTTTTTTGTTTTTTGTTTGTTTGTTTTGCCAGATCCATATCAATTGTAAGCGTACTCGGAAGCCTTCTCCCTCAGAGACTGCAAGCTTCTATTTCTATTTGCAAAACGTTAACACATCGTCCACCAACAGCTTTTGACATTCACTAAAGAGAATAGAAAAACGTACAATGCAGGCTTCGAACATAAGAGATAAAAGATAAAAGCCAAACCCAAACCCAAAAGGCTGGGCATCTCACAGCACGCCATTTCTCCAGCCAAGAGCAATTCACTAACTGCACCTAAAACGCCGTATTGATCATGTCCATATTAAATATCACGGTTCTGGGTGAAGGCAAGCTTTGCCGTCTCACTGCAACTTTCCCTTTTGTATTTCAGAATTAGCAGACATAGAGATTTTGTCTCTTTTACGCAAGCGTTTGTCTTTCCTGAAGACGACGGATCTCCTCCACCTGCTGCTCTATCTTTTCCAAAAACGACTCCTTAGCCGAATTCACCTCTTTTCGTTCTGCCTTCTCCTCCGTGGGCGAGCTAACCCGGCTAGCAGATTGCAGGCATATCTGCTCAATCTGTCTAGCAACAGTTTTGGAAACATGCTGGTGCACTGCTGCTAACTGATGCGAAGAAGTAGACGGGTTGATATTTGGGCTACGGGGAGACGAAATCTGCACTTCAGTGGCCTTTTTCAAAAACTCTTCGGTGATGTGCCTGCCCATATCGTGGATATAATCGAGTCCTGGATCAACCAGCGCCCGGGTTCTTGTTTCAATTGTCAAATTCCGGTCTTCCTTGGATTTTGGAACACCCCCCAGTGAATTTTCAGATACGGCGCTTGATTTAAATAACGGAGGGTCTGAGTGGTTTCGCTTGTCAACCACCACCTCCTCTTCTTCTTCATCCAGTGAAGAATTCTCTAAAGCAGAATGCGTTTGGTTTTCGCCGGACGCCCTTTTCTTACCCTCGAAAAGCGTGTTTTCCTTCCACATGGTATGTTGCACCATGCTTTCAAAGGCAAGCTTATCGGACCGGTACAAGTTGGCCAGATCCACATTTAAGGGGGAGTCCGGCTCCGGCTCGTCTATTAGCATGCATATAGCACCCACCAAGTGCTCTAGATTCCAGGCTGGCGACCAAGAATCGTCTTTTAGAATGTCGAGGCAGATTTCCCCGGTTTCAAGGTTGATATTTGGGTGGTTGATTCGCGTCAGCCGCAGAAACTTGATTTGAGGCGGTTTTCGTGGATACTGAGTGTCTGCCTTGATATCAAGTGTCCATTGCCCGTTGTAATAGTAAGGACAGGTTTGTTTGGAGGGTTTGATGATTTTCGCCTGCCATGTGAAAATTGACTCTTCGGGGTTTAAAGGCAGAAGATCGAGGATCTGGGGATTATTTGCGCTTGCGGGTGCTTTGCAAAGCTGCTTGTACTCCTTAAACAACCGTTTTTCCGCCATTCTGAGGCAATTGAATGATGTGAGGGGTGTATGTGTTTGAAGGGTGTATGATGGGTGTTTCACGAGCGTTTCACAAGCGTTTCACAAGCGTTTCGGTGTCGTTTCGGTGTCGTTTGAGGCCACTTTCGAGGTCAAATTGGGGCTTTCTCAACAATGTATCCTGGCGTTTCGATGCTTGAGAAGATTTTAAGCAGTTTTCACGCGATATTTCCAAACTGACGGATGATCCAGTCTTTTTTGTACGACTGGGTATTTTTTTTTGTTTTTTTGCCGTCACAGGACAAATACTCGTCTTGAGCGTTGAGACGCGCAGTGGGGGGTCATTTTATGCCGTATCGCGAAAAAAAAAAAAAAAAAAAAAAAAAAAAAAGGAAGAAAAAAAAATACCAAGATAAAGTCGGGTCACATTAATGCTGGTCAGCATTTTACACCAAGAAAGAATGACACAAATTCTGGGCATTCACGGCATTGAAACATTGGCAAACAATGTGAGAAGCGCCAACGTTTCTTCGGTCTTTTGTTGTTTTTAAATACACCGTGATCCCTTTTATATTATTGTTGCCTTCCGGTTCCTTTTTCCCGACCCCGGTAATACTGTATCATAAGCGAGGGTCATGGGTGTTTGATGACGCACACTGACGTCATGGCTCCTTCCCTACATGAGCTCGTCTCGTGATCTTGAATTTTGGACCAGGGCCCTGGAGGACAGTCCTCAGTGTGGAAATCATGAGAATGCGCAGAAGATTGGGGAGCCATTGGAAATTGACAACAAAACTTATTTTTACTTTTTTGTTCAATTTTTTACTTACTTTTTCTCTCGACACTACACTCTAGTTTTTTTTGGACTCATGCTCACCTCTTGGCCTTTTTCTAGCTTCACTCAGAATCGGCATGCAGATTTGAGCAAGAGGAGAATTCTTGTGGAATGCTCACGCTTCGTGCTGCAACGCGCACGGTTAAAAAACTTTTGACTGCAGAAATTTGTATATTACTGCCGTAATTCTTTAAAAAGTTGCCTATGGTCTGCTTTCCGAAGAGGTAGATTTATCACTCCCCACAATTCCGGCATTTTTAGCTATACATGTATCCGGGAAAGTGAAGTATATCCAAGAACCCCCACGTTTGACGTTAGATATAAGACCGAGGGATAGAACGTTTAAGTAGTGGGATTCGTTGACAAGGTGTTTCTTGGCATCTCGTTGAAAAGGATCTCTATATATCCAGTTGAATTAAAGACACATGAAAGCAAACGGAACAAGCGTCTTGTGCTCAATGCATGCCGGAAAAGTGTGTTTATTCGTAACTGGCCTGATTTTGCTCTCTTCTATTACTGCCTTGATTAGAATACGACAGAGGTGTTGATCATAGCCGTTTAGAGTAACTAATCTGGGTCTAAGCTACCCGATTAGATCACAATTCGGCTGTCACAACACAATTATACAATTCTTAAACTTTTCCTGGTGGTCTCGAATCTTTTACCTCCAGGTAAACGATCATTAGTGCAAAGTTGGTTCAATACCTTTGATACTGTGATAAATAAAAGAAAAATAACACAATGTGTTCGAACTAGCTAATTCAGATTTAAAGCTAGACGTGCTTGTTGGATCATTTATGGATTTCTTCGAGAAATCCTCGAATACTTTTGTTGACTTACTGGCCTTTGGTAATCACTTATCCCAGTTTTCACCCCGCTTCAAGAGCGATGTGGCTATCAATTGCTTTGACCCATGATTCCAATCACGTTTTATTAATTATATCACTTTTTGTTTGACGGAACCTCTGGTATAATAGCGTTGTCGTCAAAGGGTAGTAGATTCATGAATGCGAAATGCAAAACAGAAAGACGACTTATTAAATGCTTCTGTCCGTCTAAGGAAAAAAAAAAAAAAAAAAAAAAAAGAAAAAAAATTAGTTTGAAAGCAAACTTTGAGGAAACTTACCGAATTGGATATTTGACCTGATAAAAAGTTTTGTATACTTTCAGCAGCAAAAGTCGGGCCCTATGAAACCTGAAACCTGAAACCTGAAACCTTGGTCTATAAGTATAGGGTGCAATTCGCCATTTGCATGAGATACAGAAATGTAGAAATCCACTTTTCCATTCGGAAGAAACGCAGCCTGTGATCTCTTTTATTGAGTAACGCTTGAAAAGTCACGGAAGCCGATTCCGGGCCAAGTCAATCGTCTCTTTTCTTACCCATCTTCTTTTCGATTCTAGCAGGACACCATAACACAATTGATGCCACTAAACCAAACATCAACAGCCAATGCTTTGGCCGCTGGTTTTAACCTCCCAAAAGCCCATTTGCTCTCCCCCGTATCAATTTATCCCTACACATAGCCATCTCCATTACATTTGCATTTGATTTTTCATACTTACATCCTAAACACGTCTTACTTCTTGAGCAGTTTGAGCTCCTTCTCGAGGTCCTGCACGGTTTTCTTTTGCTGGGCCAATTGCTCCTTCAACGCCTTCAATTGCTCGGCCTCGTGCTTCTTAACATAAGCAGCTTCACTGGCCGCCTCTCTCTCTTTGAAAGAGTCGCTTTTCCCGCTACCATTGACGGCCGCAGGTCTCGTGGCCGAAAACGCTCTCACGGCTGAAGCTCTCTTTGTGGCAATTTGTCTCAACATTCTAAACAAACTAAGATATCAATAGATAATGGGTTAGGAAGGGCGGAGATTGGTGGGGGAGGTCGGCTTTTATAGTGGGGGCATGCGCGGATTGGACGAGCGGTGGGTGTGTGCTTGTCTGCAGTCCGCGAGCAATCAACCACATGGCCAGGAACGGCCAGATCATGGGAGGAGATATGGAGGTTTTCATGGACTATTGTATGTGCTGGAGGGTATTGTGGGCCGACAAGTTCGGATTTAAGCCGAAATTGGCTCTCTGAGAGGGGGTTGAGGGGGTTGAGGGGATGGGCACGAGCTTACGGTGCAAGTCACGTGACCTGAGCTGGCAAGTCTGTCTGGTCCTTTTACAACAACCCAGGTTTTGTGATTTCCTGTCTTTTTTGAATTCATGCTAGCACGGGCACTCGGGGCCTCTACCTGGTGCCTCCACTGACAAATTCTCAAATGCGTGGATTAGACCGTTGCACTGCCCTCGAGCCCTGGAATCAGTCACGTGACGTTTCCATGCCCAGTTCCTTCAGGGCCCTTCAACGACCCAAATTTACTACAAAATCCACCATTTGAAGCTTCTTCCGCTCCTCTTCGTGCCCATATCACTCTAAACCTTGTTATTTCCTATGTACAGCACCCTCTTCCCCTCACAAAATCCTCTTTGGCATGAATCTGGCATGTTTGTTCGTCGCCGACAACAAACCAAGTGCCACTGCGCGTTTAACAGCAATGCCCAACTTCCGCTGGTTCTTCGAATTACATCCTGTAGTCTCACGTGGCAACACTTGCCCGGTGCTGGAGATGAACTTCGATAAAATCTCTGGCATCGTGTACAAGTCGAGCGGATCGATGCCGGCTTTCTCAAAAACATCGTTGGCGCCTCCCTGATAGTTAGAGTAAGCGTCCTTGCTTCTCTTTTCCCACTGTTTCTCCATGTCAACCCTGCTCATGGAAAAGTCAAACGGATCGTAAATAGTGCCTGCTTTGAACTGTTTTTGGAACACTTTATCCACGACAATGGGCGGTTTTCCGGTCTCCAGTAGCTTCTTTGTGATTCCCACGACTTTTCTTGTTATGGCGTTGTCGCTAGACGTTGCCTGGGTCCAGGAATCTGCTTTCATTTCTGGTGTTGAGGGTAAGACGTCATTTTCAGCGGGGTTTTCCTGGTTTTGACGGGAAAAACTCGAAAAAAAGCGCTGCGGCGTCAAGCCCAAAGGTTTCTGAATGAGCAGGAGCGTCTTAGGAAGCTGTCTGAGCATGATACAGTGTGGTTCACCTGGCCTTAAACTTCTTCAGATGCTGGTTTTGGTAAAGGCACTGCGGTTTTTTCACCCAGTGATAGAGTGCTGGGTCTGCCTGTATGCAGGTCACTTACCTCAGAGGTTTGACCGTGTAGCAAAAAAGGTCCAGCATAAAGTTTTGGGTATTTTAGTTCTTTCCAAGTGTTTTCACAGATGTAAGAAATACAACAAAGTTGTTGTTTTCTTTGATTTGTGTTTGTTGTGGCACTTTTTGAGGGGCATATGTCTCATAGTTAAGCAGAGACGACTTGCGGCTATCGCTCTCATTAATTGAGTGTAGTAAGAAACAATTGGGTCTGTTTTGGAGAGTTCAAGAAAAGAAACGCATTTTAAACACTTCACGAAAAAGCAAGATTTGAATGAAGTATAGCTTATCGTAATAGTAGGCACCTTTGTTTATGAAGTTTTAGTATTATTTCAATGTGAATGTTGAACCTTCTCTTGACCGCGCTATAAACGGGTCTTCATTATAAAAGGCCTGTGTCCTGGAAATCAGAACAGGAAAAATGAAGGACAACTCAAATTCCCCGAAACTTAAAGAGCTCGTGTGTTTTCTTTTTGACTTTTTTTCTTTCTTGTTTTCTTTTCTTTTCTTTTTTGGTTTGCTTTGGTTTGCTTTATAAGGATGTCTGATCTGCCCTCTTTGATGTCACTCACGCCCATCAGATAAAACATAAGTTGAAATAAGAAAGACTAGAATTCCAAGGACTTCCGTCTTTACTACCTCTTTGGAATTTTTTCTGTTTTCTTGCTCCCGTATAGCTCTGGATTCCCGCAAATTTTTCTCGAAGGCCCGAATTAGTGCTAAGTCAACCTTCTTTGTATATCCAGAGAGTTCTGAAAGGGAATTTTTCTCGGCACTGGCCAGAAAAGATTTAAGTCTGGTTATTAATTCCAATTACGGCCCAAATACTATTGCATCATCACTTTTAATTCGCTTTGAATTTTGTCTTCAATAGCCTTCATCAGAGCCCCAATACTTTCCAACTTATTCCGCCAATTTGTCAACTTTAAACGTCCCTTTAACTTACCATTCAAAACTTTAAAAACGATTGTCTTTGCAAAGAGAGCAACTATGAAAAAATCATTCATCAAGACTGTCTTTTGAATTCACCTTTCCCTTAAATTGCAATGTCTGGGCCATTTAACACCACCCATCATAGTTTTCTTCTTGTCCACTTCGTTTTCTGCACCCGTTTCGCACCCAAATAAAGCCAAAAATGCTTATCGCCGCAAACGGCATACTTTCACATCTTCCCGTCACATTTTTTGCTTCTCGATGATGTACAGATTACGCTTTGAGCTCCCAGAAGACCACAAAAGTCTTCGAAAAAGCGCATTGGACACTGATGAACCCCCACAAGTAGTTGAATTCGATTTTGACCGTCTCATGTATAGTGGCCGCCGCTTGATTGGGAAAGCCCTTCCGTTTTTGATGGTTCTTTTTCATCTTCTTGTCGGATACTTCATGGACTATAAGGCTTTTCTTCTTATCGGCTCGGCTCTAGATTCAGGAAAAATAGTCTATTGGGGCACTATTGCTTGTTTTTCTCTCCTCTCCATGCTTCCTTCTTTTTACGGGCACCATTTTCTCAGACGGCTACACAGCAAGCGCTTCACGCTTTTCATCTTTGCCCCAATGACACAAAAAAAGTGGTTTGGCTTAAGCCTTATAGTACACTACCTTCTTTCGCTCCACCTTTTATTTTGCATCCTTCTCGAAAGCGAAACAACCACAACTTGCTGGGTTTTGTCCCAGACCTTATGCTATTGCTTGATTATTTTTACGGTCAGCAACATTTGCATCTATCGGAAGAAATACATACGTTGGAAACGGGAATCTTTCTGAGGTGTCATGTTCGAGTATTGTAGGTGTGTCATGGGGGAAGAGAGAATGATTTTTTGTGTCTCATAAGCAACAAGACCTTGCATTTCTCCAGTTAAACTCTTGAATCTTCTCTTGTGTCAGCATATGAATATTACTTGGCTTTAGTGGCTATTCTGAAGTCTGATTTTTAGTCAGGTCAGAATGGTGGCTCTCATAACACTATTTTCAACCCTCTCTCGTGGCGCAAATTGCCTGAGTCTGTTCTTTTTAAAGGACCGTTCGATTGGATTTTCAAAATACAATCAAGTGAAGGTGCAGAATTAGATTCCGTGTGCCGATTTTTCGAATGCAGTAGAGGCGTGAAGAAACACGCTAGGCAGTCGAAGGGTATACCCAGTACATTGATCCACCACAGTTCCAAGATAAGCATTTGTAGTGCACTACTTAATTTGTTCTTGCTCTTATGAGTTCAATCCACGAAGGACACCAACCAATTCGGGATTATCTGCCTCTCAACATCTCGAAGTGGTTTAACATACGCTCTTTGGGGAAATTCTGTATTTCCCTAAAATAATTTAAAGGCTGTTTTTCATGATTACGAATGGAATAGATTGCCTATTGAACTTCCCAGTTGCTCAGAAAGTGACCATTGAGCCTAAATTGGTAATATATACACATCTTCTGTAAGCTTTAGCAGTGTTTTAAATGAACGACCCGAGTCTTAGCTTGTAAAATTTAAAAAAGAAATTGTATTTGCTTTGCTCAGATGGGCAAAGGAGTTTGTATTCTTGACTCCTCTGAAATCGGGATCTTGGATACTGCACCAGTGGGTTCAAGTCCAAAAAGTGGGAAAGCAACAGAGATATTCAAAAGAAAATACGAAGAAAATGGCATCTGAAGTTCATTCCGAAATGATAAAGACTCTTCTTTAAAACGGGCAAAACCCAGATTCAGCCAAATGGAAGGATATGTAATACCGCCGGATACATGTATGGGTAATATTACACGTGGTTACTACTGAGCTTTCCCAGTAGAGACAATACACACGAAAAAAGAAAGAACGTAGAAAAAAGAGCAGTAGTAAATCCTCACATCTCAAAGCTTCTTTCACAGAAATCACTGTTCGATTCTTTTCAGGCCTTCTCCAGATATGCAGCGGCCACCCAAATCTGACAAATCATGCCAAGGCTAGAATGACGTGTGGGATTTTCTGGGCCACCCGCAAGGCGTGTGTGTCACGTGACCGCGCAGTTGCAAAAGTGAGTGCAAAAACTAAAGGAAAGGAAGTCTTCAAGCCCATAGCCAAAAGTATTTTGAGGAAAATCCCGGTTTTAGTATTTCTTCTCCAAAACAGTTTAAAAAATCCCCAATATTTTTCCAATTGTTGGTTCTTCACTCGCAAGTGTGGTTGCCAAAACCGCTGATTCTTGTGTCCTGCAGACAGTGCTTCCGCTGCAGACAATCTTTTCTCGGGCTTTGGTGAAGCTTGGTTGAGTTTAGTCCTCATACAAGCTTCTTCATCAACCTATTCAAGCCGCTTTTGTTTCGAAAGCTTTGTTCTTTCTTTCAAATATTGCATATTTTCCTGGACCCGCCAATTAGTTATTTTACGCTCCTTGCAGGCTCGTGATTCTGACGGAACACTGGAGAAGATAATCCCAGGTATTGTATTACTAAGACGGCAAAAAACAGCATCGGTTTTTGGAAATCCCAAAACACCACGTATCGGGCAAGGCTGCAAACTCTAATAGTGGAAAATCCACAAAACCAAACTCATATTCCTCCCCTTCTTGCACCTATTTATCCAAAGAAATGACGGAAAGAGGCCCCGACCAATGGTTGGAACAAATCAAAAAGTGCGTGGCTCTAACGGAGTCCGATATGAAACAGCTCTGTGAGCTCGTCAAGGAACTATTAATGGAAGAGTCCAACATACAGCCCGTTCAGTCGCCGGTGACGGTATGTGGCGATATTCATGGCCAATTCCACGATTTACTTGAGCTTTTCAAGATCTCTGGTGGCTTGCCGCTGGACGACAACGAGACCAACTTCATTTTTTTGGGCGACTACGTCGACAGGGGCTACTTCTCGCTAGAGACATTCACGCTCTTGATGGTGTTGAAGGTGAAGTACCCGCACAGAATCACGCTTGTAAGAGGAAACCATGAGTCGAGACAAATCACCCAGGTGTACGGTTTCTACGACGAGTGTCTCACCAAATACGGCTCCACCACGGTGTGGAAGTACTGCTGCCAAGTGTTTGATTTCCTCACGCTTGCGGCGATCATTGACGGCAAAGTATTGTGTGTTCACGGCGGGCTTTCTCCGGAAATTCGCATGTTGGACCAAATCCGCGTGTTGAGCAGGGCCCAGGAGGTGCCGCACGAGGGCGGTTTCTGTGATCTTGTGTGGTCGGACCCCGATAATATCGACACGTGGGCGGTGTCGCCTCGTGGCGCCGGGTGGCTCTTTGGCCTGAAGGTGAGCCGAGAATTCAACCATATCAACAACTTGGACTTGATTGCACGGGCCCACCAGTTGGTGATGGAGGGCTTCCGGTACCACTTCAAGGAGAAGGATGTGGTGACGGTGTGGTCGGCGCCCAACTACTGCTACCGGTGTGGAAATGTGGCGAGTGTCATGCAAGTGGGGCCCGATTTGGAGCCCGATTTCAAGATTTTCAGTGCGGTGCAAGACGGCGACTTGGCGGCCAAGAACAACCACACGAAGCAGCAGCGCATCGACTACTTTTTGTAGTGGCCGGGGGTCTGGGGCACCAGTGCTGTTTTGCAAGGCTTTTGGGGGGGTTCAAGTATTCAAGTCCGGTGTCCAAACCCGATAATCAGCGTGACACGCCTTGGGATTGCTAGAGCTATCTGTGCTTCCTTTCTGTTTATCGATGAGTTCAACTGCCGAATGATGAGTGTGAGGATACATGTCTTGGATTTCACGGAGAGTACTGCCTAATTCGTCGGTGTACTACATGACCTAATTTGAGCGAACTCACATTAATGGCGATGCCGGCGGTGTGCACTAACTAGATGATTCTATAATGATAACGACTAACGTTTTTAACCTGCTTTTCCATGTCTACCTGTTTGGTTTTCTATCTTTCCATGAATATATGCATCATTAGTCTGAACGAGCGTTCGCACAATCGACTCGATTTTAAGAAACTAGGGTCTCTTTTTTTTCTTCTTCTCTTTCTTCCCCTATATTCCCTGTGACTCGTAAACGGATATGAAAAGACGATTTCGTACTTTGGCTATTACTTCTATTCGTCTTTACATTTTTACGTTTAAACTTTTGTGGAATGACTGAAAGAGTTTCGACATCTTTCCATATCAATAGCTTCGAATAGCCCTGCTTTGCGTTTCAGCCAGCCGCTCGTAAACTTGCTGAGCGACGAACTGGCTTGTAACCACATACTGGTTCACTCCAGGTGCCCAGCCATGCTTCTTTAGAAATGATTGCACGAATGTGTTAATTTATCTTCTCATCTTATCACTATCGAAAGAAACAGTGGATGAGAAATCTACTGAAGGATAATTGAATCAGTCACCAGTTTGTTCAACCATGTCCCCACAGCTTGAAAGAAAAAACGCCACCTAGTCCCAATTCCTAGGCCATCACAAGTAGCTTTTGAAATATATGTATTTGCTTCTGTTGTTACGTTGAGCTTGATCCTCCTCAAGTCCCGCACCATGGTGAGGCACCTGAAACTTTCGTACATCGTCGTATTTTCGTCTATTTCTGTCCGATTTCTCCATTATTACCGGCATTGCGGACCTTCCATGGTGTTAGTTCTTCCCCTTCTTGCCCTTTCTCTTACGTGCAATAATGTGCTTGACATTCTCCGCCGTGGAATCGGCAGCCGCTTTTGAAGAGTCCTCGCCCGCTGAAGACTTTCCCGTTCCGGATTTTCCCGTTTCAGGCTTTTTGGGGCCCTTCTTCATGTTGCCCTTTCGCGAAGGCCCCTTGCTCTTTTTCTGCTTTTTGGCCAGTTTGGCATCGGCTTCCTCGTCCATTTCTTCTTCGTCGTCGTCGCCGTCCCTCTTTCTCTTTCCATGACGAGCCACCATGACAAGCTCGCGCCGTCTTTTCACCACTTTCGCATTCTCAATGGCAAACTCAACAATCAATTTACGCTTGTTGATTCCTTCAAAGTCCGCCAATTTCCTCTCTTCTTCCGACATGCCCTCGGTGATTTCTTCAATGGTCACCTCGTGCGCATTCAACCAACGGAGCCCCATCAACGCAGTTTTGTGGTCCCTGAACTCAATGAACCCGTAACCTCTGGACCGCCCAATGTCTCCGCTTCCCTTCACCTCCATGATGACCTTAGCCTGTTTGACAACCCCCATTTTCTTATTTTTCTTCTTTTCCTTTTCCCTCTCTTCCTCGTCCAACGGCTTTTCGCCTTCGAGTTCGTGTTTCAACTTGATGGAACGGTTGACTTCTTCTTTGGATAAAGGCTGTCTTAAATTGTTTTTCACCTCAGTGGCAAACTCCACCACGGCCTTCCGGCCCAAGGCTTTCAACAGTTTACTGTTCATTGCTCGCGGGAGGTTTCTGATGGCCAATCTTGTTAAAGAAAGATGCAAGCTGGGGTTCTTGTTCAACTGCTGCACTCTCATTTTGTACGATTTCTCCCGCAATTCCATGTCCGTCTTGGAGATGAACTCGGCAAGCCGCGAGTTCTCCGTGATGCGTCCTTCATTCAACAAGTACAAGTTTCTCTTGTCCTTGTCGCCCGACTCTTTCCCATAAGCTTGTCCTCTCTTTTCGGAGTTTCGTTCCGCGAGTTTTGAGGCGGACGACCGGTCTACCGTGGAGGCGATGGAAAGAATTCTCCCTTGGTACACGTATTCTGGCGCCACGTCATCGGAGATTAACATCGACGTGGCCGAAACTGTGGGCGCGTCTGCCAAGCAGCACTCGTAAGCTTCAGCGGTTTTGAAAGCGACGAAAGCTGAGCCCTTGGCTACTCCGGTCACTCTGTCCATCACCGGGAGTGCATATTTGACGGCACCAAACTGGGAAAAGTGTTCCTTCAAGGACTCCTCGTCGGCGTCGTAGGGGATGTTCCGGACAAACACAGAAAACGCCTCCTGTTTGTTCAGTTTGGGTCTCTTTTGCTTTTCCTCTTCCTCTTCTTCGTTATCCTGCATCTCTTCGTCGTCATCGTCGTCGTCATCATCTGAATTCACCTCGTTGAGTTTATCGAAGTCATTCTCGTCATCGTCATTGTCGTCGCCATCGCTCTCCTCGTCGTCTGCATCATCCTTTGCTTCGGATTTCTCTGGCGCCTTTCTTTCTCTCGCTGTGGATGGCTTGATTTCCTTTGGTTCCTTCAGCACCTCCTTCTCCCACTCGGCTTTGGCCACTGCCAAGTCCACCGCCACCTCTCTGCCGTCGATCTTCATCCCTGCAGATTGCTTGACTGCCCTCTCAGCAGCCAGGAGCTTGTTCATAACAACAAAGCCAAAACCTCTCAATTGGCCGCCTTTTTTCGTGACGACATAGGCATCGTGCACCCCGCCAAACTTGACAAAGTGTTTTTTCAACATCTCGCCTGTCTTGACCGACCAGGGCAAGTTTCTGACGATCAACCGCGGTTTTCTCTTCTCCACATGCTCGTGCACTGGCTTTTTGGCCTTTTTCTCCACGATTTCGCCGTTTTCCTCACGTCTTTCGTCCTCAAGCCGGGCGGCCTTGGCGGCTTTTCGGTCTCTTCTCTTGGCGATGTCCACTCGGAGGAATCTGCCCTGAAACTTATTCTTTTTGGCCTCAACTAGAGCCGTGAGCGTATCGTCATCCATAGTGAACGAAACAAACCCAAACCCACGCGATTTTTTCTCCTCGTCATACACTATAACAGCATGTCTCACGGGCACAAACTGGGAGAAAAACTCAGAGAGCTGCTCGTTGGTGGCAGACTCAGGAATGGACCGAACAAAAATCGTTCTTCTGTCCAACGACTCATCTATTGGCTGCGCAGGCGTATTTTGAGGCTGAGCATCGGCCGTCGGTTGGGACTCTTGCTTGAGAGAGTTCTCCTCTGACATTTTCAGACTGTTTTTTTTTTCTTTTTTTGTTTTTGTCTTTTTTCACAGCGAAAGACACTTTCTGGAAATGCTTGAAAGATTGGAGATGAGGTTGAGATGAGCGAACTCAGCACTGCAAAATCACTAGGATATGCGCAGCGGGGCACGCACCGGCAGCATCGCGAAAAAATATTATCAAGAGCGAGGCGGTTGGCTGGTCACGTGACCCGGGTGCTTCCGGAGTTCTGGTAAACAGATGGATGAAACCGAAGGGATGGTGGTGACTTGAAAAAAGTCGTTGGCTTTTCTTGTTGCGGTCGCTCTGAGTAGATGAAAAAAGCAATTTTTCCGCCGTTTGGACCCGTTGGCACACACCTCCAAAGCCAGAAACCCAGTGGAGTGGATAGCGTCGCGGAGACCTCAGACCATCTCCACAGTCCACGTCTCACGTCAAGCTTTTTCGTGGAAAAGCCAGAAAAACTGAACAAAACTGAAAAAAAAAAAAAAAAAAAAAATGAAAAAAATAGCAATTCGAACAGGTGAACGTCCACGATCTCCTCTCAGAAACGTTCACCTGTTCAACCGTTCCCCCGTCATCATCCTTGACACATTCTATGCTTTCTTTTTTTTTTTTTTTTGACCTTTTAACCATAGTCGTGCATCTGGCCTGGGTGCAGTCCGCACATGAAAGATAAACACCAGATCAGAACACCATCAAAAAACCATCCAGCTTCTCATTAAAGAGCAAAAGCACCCGACATTCCACACCCGTTCACCAGCATTTTCCAACCAAATCACATCCGCTTCATCGTCATACAAGCACCGGTAGGCCCTGAAAATGTCTGGGTCGGCAAATTCCCGCGGATCCCGCAAAAAAAGTGTGGCCAGACGCAGAAATATCTTGCCCAATACTTATGTGCCGTTTCATCTGCCCAAAGTGTTGACTTCTGTGCTCAACAGGCTTGCCAAAACAAGTGCCGTGGCGCTAGTGCTGCTCTGGCCCACGTTGAAAAACACCCAGCCGGTCCAGCCCACGCTGAACGCCTTGGCCCTGGCCCTGGCCCTGAAGAAAAACACAAGTGTAATCATGAGCCAGGCCGATTTCAACCGACAGGTTCGTGAAACGGCCAAGGAAATGAAGAACCGCAAATGGACAAAATCACGTGTCATCAACGCGATTCTCTATGAATTCTGGCCCCAGGGCCTCAATCTCCTTCAGTTGGCCCAGGTAGATTGCCAGCTAATAGTAGACAATCCGAACGCGCACTTGTGGATCTCCTCCACCGTTAAAAACGCCTGGGGAAAAGAAGTGGTCACGCCGCTCGACCCACCGGTGTTCTTGGACCGGCTAGCGGCGCAGCTCAGCAAGCTTTTCTTGTGCTATATCTATGTGTGCACCCACCCCACGTTCCCACTAGTTCTCATCCGCATCCAGGTGTTTGATCTTACTCCAAGCTCGGGAGAAAAAAGCTTTCAGGGTCAGCCACTGGTTACCTCGCATAGACCTTACTTTTTGGCAGTCCCCATGAACCTGCCCCATATTATCCACTCCCCAGGGGACGATCTCGTGTCACAAACTGTATTGCAAGTCGTTGAGTCGTGTCTTGCCCGAGGGCCTTCGGAGGTGCTTCATTTGGAAACCTCTCCTCATCAAAAACCCATCCGCTCGTTGCATTCCATGCAAATCTTGAAAGGAAGCTCGCGATTTGCCCATAGTTTGGGTGCGTGGATCCCATATGCCGATGGTGAGGCGGACATTTCTCCTCTTGCAAGACACGAGCACCACTCGTCAGTTGTAGCGGCCACCTTGAAAAGCAAAAGATACGCAACCGACGAAGAACGACTCCAAAAGTTGGCCAATCTCCGGTTCAAAGGCTCGGTGATGGGCAAAATCTCATCGGAATCATTGTACGATAATCCAAAACCGCCAAAAAGGCGCAAACTTGACCTTGCTCCTGAGGACATGTTGAGGGCGCGGGAAAAAAACCCATATGCGTCACTTGTGCCCGTGGGTGTCGTCGAATTCGAGCTCCAGGAGCCTTTTCCAACTGCTGGCTCGTCCAAAGATAATCCTCCCACCTCGCATGTGAAGATCAAGTTCGTCGGCACCGACGTGTTTGCTGGCATGCACGAAATATCCTTAAGCTGCAGTGAATCCAAAGAAAGCTTTGTGGATTTGGAAGCTTTGCCTGGCTGGCTCACTGGAGAAGAAGGCAGCACCGGTGGAATCATCCGAAACAAGACATTTTACCCACGAGACGGAGAACTCACGCGCCCAAACGAGTCAAGTATGACTTTATAGCATCCAAGGCATCGCCATTGTCTGGCGGCAAGTTTTTCTGCATCTCTCGAAGAAGCCTTTCGTCTTTGTTGTGGAAAGCTTGTTCTGCCGCACGCATGAAGTCTTCATTCTTTAAGTAGAGCCTCACTTTTTCGGGGTATGTGCTTGCAGAGCAGTGGTCAATGTAAGTGGAAAGGTAGCTTTTTGGGCATTCGTACAAAAAGCACGTTTGGACGATTTCCGCAAACGCGATCGGTGCTTTCCAGTTGGCGTTGTTCGCGTTCTGATCGAGGATGAATTTGTGTAGCCGGTCAAAATCTTTGGACTTGCAGTATGTTTCCAACACAAGATACCAGAATTTCAGCTGGGAGATTTTGAACTCTTTGACGACTTTCCCGGCTGGCTTGAGTTGATGCATCTTTATGAGCTTCTTGACGATATCAACCACGGATTTCTCCGCGAAAAACGACTGCTGAAAGGTATTTGAAAGCCGGTATCGAAGCTCCAAACAATCGAGCTCCGCCTGTACCATTTGCTTCAAGTGCTTATCGCTGAGCAAAGCAGACAACTCCTTTTTCTTGTTTTGGTAGATTTCCGTGTATTTGGACGCATCGTCGGCGTTTGTTTTTCGATCCATGTATTGCCGCAATCGCAAGACATTGAGTTCGGCGGTTTTCCCGGAGTTTTTGTAGAATTCCTCGAGTAGTTTCGGATCATGCTTTGCTGTCGATTCTTTCCATACATTGCTGATGAGATCACCGCTAATAAAGAGGATTTCCTGGAAAAACTGCTTGATTTCGTCTTCTTCTAGAAGCTCCTTCACCGAGCCATTGCTAAGAACCTCAACTAACTCGTTCTGATTCAAGATTCGTTGAAATTCCGCAACAGATAACGTGTCTTTGAGCTGGCGCAACATCAAAACACACAAGTCGTAGTTGCACGTCTGGAAACACTTTATCAAAGCCAAATCGATCTCGTCAATCTGAAGTAGCTGGTTAACCATGAGTGTGGGTGAAGGCTCTAGATTGACTAGAAGCTTGCACAAATCAACACGGCCTTCCTGAAGAGCCACATCGAAAATGTCTTTGGTGGAGATACAGTTGCGAGCCAACGGTCCAGAAACTGGATTGCCATGAGCCGACACCAAGCGTTTTGAAATGACCCTGAAAAGGTCAATATCAGACATGTTGTGCTCTGCTCGGATCTTACCACAGCACCAGTGGATGTAGATGCTGGGCTTGCAGTCGTGTAGATCCAAAAGATCAACGATTGTTAGTGCAAGCAAGTACAACGACCGTTTCAAAAGCATCAGGATCACTCTGGGCCAGCTGGCCTCGATAAGTTGGGAATAGGTGAGAAAAAGAGCAATCTCGGGCGACCGGAGCTGGTTCAAAACCTTCAACGTATTGACCACAACCAAGTACTTGTCAGCATCGAACCCACATTCAACGTATATCTTGCCAAACGAGGCGGCCTTCAAGATGGACTTCTGGAGATGGGGAGAAAACTCCTCAAGGGCAGCGTCCAAACACCCTTCAATGGCATCCACTAGCAGGCCCTCGCTGTTGAGGAGCGAGATGTTCGAGTCGGCTTTCGATGCCTGCTGCGTCAATTTATCCACACAATCGAGCAAGATACACGCCGGATGCGACGATCCAACCAGATGTAGACTTACCGACGCCACAGGAACACGGCAGAGAAATTCGACTTTGTTGCGTGTGATAATCCTCAATCCGTCCACCTCAGTGGCAATCACCGGGATTGTGAAGGCAAGCAGAGAGTTGGACTCGCCCCGCACCAATCGATCGAAATCAAGGTCTTCGTGCTCGATAATGTCGTAGAAAAAGGAAATCAGCTTCTGCGCAGGCCCAATCAACTTGATTTCGTCTCGGAGCGAGAGGATGATTGCATCGTTTCCCGCCCACTGCATCATGTAGGGCACGCTCAGCTCGTTGGAGGTGTCATATTCCAATAACATCTTATCAAAACGCGTCGTGGTGACAAAAATACGGTGTTTCTTCGCGTTCAAAAGAGACATGAGCTGGCCATTCGAAGAGGCAGAAACGAGGGTAAACGGCCCGTCGGTGAGGTGCTCATCAGTGAACTCGTATGTCTGAGAAGCAAAATCGCACTTGATAGTAAACACCGTCTCCTCGTAGCTCATGATGCACGAGAGTCTAGACCCATCCACGGAAATAAGACACATTGAATGGACGCCCTTCGGCGTTAGGCCTGGAAAGGGAACCTCGTAAACAGCAAACGTGGCCATGTCCATGAAAGAGAGATGGTCATGAAACCTAAGCATCAAATACGAGCCCCACACCTCGGCCTCAAGCACGTGGCACGGCTCTTCGGTCGAGTTATCTTCCAAATTTGTAATCACGTGTTTGACGATATCTTTTCCGTCTTTTGATTGGGGCAAAGACGAGGCGTGGGCGGGTGTCAATTGCGTCGTCTCGTCCACATAAGAATACTCGTCGAAAGTGCCCTGAAAGTCAGTATAAACACGCACTTTTCCGTTTGCAAGCACCACGCAGAGGTCCTCTTGGTGGAAGCTAAAGTCCACAATGTGATCGTGTGTGTTTGCCTGGGAATTGTACACCAAAGACCAGAGTTTGGTGCCACTTAACGAATAGACGTTGATCACATTTGGATGGGGCACAAACCGCGACGCCATCGCCACGAGCGTGGAATTATGTGTCAACGCAAATCTGTAATTTGTGTAGATATCTTCTAGCTCCCAATTGGGCTCCTCAAAACACGTCCTGATGCTATAGTATACGTCGGAAAGTTTCTGCCACCCTAGGCTGGGGTTCGGTATCGACATTGGGGTAGAAGTCGAGCAGTTTTGGGAAATTTGGAAATTTCAGAGTTGTGGAGTATAGCTGCTGGCCTTGGGGTGATGTATGAAGCGGTTAAATGCCGAGGATATCGTGCGTTCCGCTGGTTGTGTTGGGGAGTAGAGTCAAATAGTGGGTCTTTTGATGTAGTATCGCGATTTCTGGAGTCGCTAACCGTAGCGCGAAGGGAGGAAGTTGACTTGTCTGAGATAACCAAGAACATGGGAAAGTAGAGTTGGAGACTCAGAGTGAAAGAATATTAAATAAGAGTGTATTTTCTGGTTTGGTGGGAATGGATTAGAAATAGGATTTCAAGAATTTTCTTGTTTATATTCAAGGCGAGGATATAACTATAGAACTATAGAACTATGAGAATAGAGAGAGGAGTGAAACAGAGACATCTTATTCTTTATGGAAGTGGGGTACTTTTCTGAATTCTAAAAAGCATGCAGGTGTGATTTCTACCGATTTGTGACTTTTCAAGTGCAGAAACCTTCAAAAAATCAATACGATTATGAAGCGTTAAACGCATGTTACAGTGGTGCCCGTAGCTTTCACTACGGGTCCAGATCTCAAGTTGATCAAATTGGCTTTTTGCAGCCGTCGCTGATGGCAAGGTGACTTGTTGCGGTTGTTCAAGAAGGTCCTTTCAGCTGTTTCAATCGATCCCCCGAAAATGAGAATAAAAGAACTTTCATCTTCGAAATGCCTATAGAGAGAAACAGGCCAGGGAAGACCAATACTTCTTTAAAATACAACGGTGCCTCCAAAAGATTTCATCGGACACAAACCATACAGAAAATTCTCTCCCCATGATATATTTATGAGGTGTCTAATTTGTTGCCAAAAATATAGAAAGCATGCTTGAAAGCTTTTGGTAATGTTGAAAGTTTGAGTGATGTGGCCCTGTTGCCTGAGTGGTGCAACATCTCAATATTATCTACTTGTATGGAACTGCTTTCTGACACAGTGCCCACACAAAAAATAAGCCGATTTTCCAAAAGTAGCGAAAAGTCTTTTTTTTTTTCTTTCTTTTTAACTTGTCCTACTATTTTCTCCTTCTCTTCCAAACCACACTTGAACAGAGACGTGGGATTTAACCAAGCGCATCACATTGGTAAGTAATTAGCCTTGGATGAGAGTTCTGATACAAGTACAATGTATAACAGATTGTATACTCAAGTCGTTTCAGATCGTTTCGTTTGAGCATCGTCATGTTAAAATCTCAATTGTTTTCTTCTCCGGGACAAGGCCGTCAGAATCGGGTTTGATTCGCCCTACGATTATTTCCTTTTCAATGTTTAATACATGTACTTCTCTTTTCGCAGCAATTGCCAGGCCAACGCAAATGACAGCAAGTGACGGCAAAAGACGGGCCCGCGTTTTGGCACTTCTGACGAAATCAGACCACGACAATTGTTGGTTTTCGCTAACAAGACTTAAGAAGTGTTCTGGTAGTTTGAGTCCGAAGAAAGAAAACAAGAAGCCGGAAAAGATAAAACGCGTGTTTCTTTGTATTTTTGCTCAAAGCTTCACTGGCACTTTCTGCTTCTTATCTCCCTTCTACTTCTTTTTCGTGGGTTGGGTGGTTTCGGTCACGTGGCTCAGCAAAGGCGACCAAAACGTCTCCACACCTCTCTTTATCCTCCCTTCTAAACGCCCCTTCTACACCTTCATTCTCATCATGGGCGACTATGTCACGCTCGTATCCAGTGAAGGCTTCAGGTACGTTGTCCTCAAAGAAATCGCGCTGATATCGCCCGTCTTGAAAAGCTCCCATGAGTTCGAAGAAGGCCGTACGGGTGTCATCACTTTGGATATGGATGCAGAGAGTTTGGAAGTGGTGGTGGACTATTTGCATTATTACTACAAGTACAAGGAACAGGCGGACTCTGAAAACGTGCCAGAATTCAAGATTCCAACCGCGTTAGCTCTTGAGCTCTTGGTAAAAGCTGACTTTTTGGACATATAGCGAAAGCGGACCAGACGGACAATTTAGACAGCCATTTTGGGCGCATGTGAGGGATTCTTGGTAATGTTTGTCCAGAAGGAGCCTAGACCGAGCTGGGGATGAAATTTAGTAGGATTTTCATGAAATGACTTGGACCAAGATTGGGTACTTTTGAAGTGCAATATGATAAAGCCCGACGTTTTGTTGACTCCAGCCCAATACTGAAGTTACCCTCAGTCACGCTACATGTGTTGTCCTATTTTCTTTTAGACTTTTTTTTTTTTTTTTTTCTTCAGAACAAATGGAAAACGACGAAGCACATAGGGGAGATGTTTCATTTCTGGCGACTTGAATAAAATAAATAAACTAAAATAAATGTGTAAAGTACATCACTGAGAATATATGGCTACGCAGCTAATACAGCACATGGACATAAAGTGGAAGAGAGACGCTAAGAGAAACTCTCCCTCCCCACCTACTACGAGCAACCACCCGAAACCACATCTTCAATATATTGTATTTCCTAGCTTGAGTTCTTCTAAATTCGTGTGGTTTGCGTTATTTTCATTTTTTTTTGTTTTGTTTCTCGTCCTCCCCAAATTCTTGTTCCCAAGTTACAACTAACCTTCCTGCTCCCTCTCTGATCTCAGCTTCTCCCCCACGCGCGCACCAGGAATTTGAAAACGGCTGCAGCCTGGCCCTGTGGGCCTGCGGATCCACCCCCACGTCTGGGGCTGGGTCTCACACGGGCTGCCCCAGACTCTCAAGCTTTAAACCCCGATAACCGGGAATGGCCCCCACACTTTTCTGACCCGGCAAGACAAAAAAATAACACGCCCTTGTTTCAAAACAAAACAAAAAAAATAATAAAAAAATAAGTAAACCGGGACAAACTGCACATGACGCTGTTGTTGGAGGTACTAGACTCCGAGATCCAGACATTGGATCTGGCGGGAGCGAACGGACTAGATACTCTTCTAGACGAGTCGAGTATGGTTTTATCCGAGCTTAAAGAGCTCGAGGCAGAACTAGAGGATGAGATTTCGATGGAACGGGCGATTGCAACCGACTCTTCGGGCTTCAGAGCCGCGGAAGCGGCAAATCCCGGGCCTTTCACTGCCGATTTCACCCACAAAATCGAAGAAAGAACCCACGACTGGTACAAGCGCTCTATTGATGGTCTCAAGAGCTATAACGCACAGATCACAAAGTTCCAAAGAAACATTACTGGCAGCCAGGTGTTTAACGTCGATCTAGACGATGCATACACCTTTCCCTTGATGCTCAACTCACTCCCTACGAAGGAACAAGAGCTCACTGAGTCGCCAGCAATAACAGACTCGTTTTCAGGGGTCTATTCTGAAGAAGAAGCGGGGGCAAATGACTTCGAAATGTCTCCGCACGAAATAATCACCGCCAAACTGGTGAATCGCCACTTTCTCATGAGAAGCATCGTGCTACATTTGTTGAAAACAGGCCACGCGCCACTTGTAAGGGATATGGTGGACGATTTCGGGGTTTCGGGAGAAATTGACCCGGGAACGCTCCAGCAATTTCTCACTTTGGGCGACATTGTCGACGACATTCGCCAGAGACATGACCTTGCCAAAGCGCTCGACTGGCTTGTCGCTCGTAATGCCATCGGCGATACCCGCTTCGAAACCACCTCGTTCAAGTTCCACATGCTCCAGTTTGTGCTTCTTTTGTCGGGTAAAACCGGAACGTCTTCGGATAAGGATGCTAGCGGCTCGTGTGGCAACATCAACTTGGCTCTAGGCGCTTATACTTATGCCAAGACGCATTTCCCCAGGTTTATCAAGGACCACGTGGAAGATATCTCACCAATCATCAGTCTTTTGTTGCTCAAGACAACATCCGATGATGCTAGCATGGGGAATTTGGAGTTTTTCAAGGCAAAAATCCACCTGGCGTTTCTCCATAGCTGTGAGACAAGGAAACGCCACTCCAAAGAGACGCTCTTTGTGGCGGAGATCTTGGGCAACTTCGACCAGATCCATGGAATGCACGTATTCTTCAACAATCTTGCCACCGAGTTTGTGCAAGAGTACTGTAAAAGCATGGGGCTTTCTACCGAGTCCTCCTTGTTCCAGACAATTCTAGCGGGCCACGTCAACCTCCCCAACTTCTACAAGTACAGCCAGCTTCAGCAAAAACTCCGACGCCAGTCTGTGGTGGAGTCGCCCAAGCTTGCCGTTTCTACACAAGATCTCCCGTTTTCGCTCTCGCTGAAAAACCAGTTTTTGTTCAACTTCCACCCTATATTCATATGCCCCATTTCCAAGGAACAGCTCGTGCCGCTTATCTCGAAGAAGCGAGTGGCAGATACAGAGACCCCGGACCGCAAGAGGAAACAAGTATTTGTCTCTCCAAACGAGGTGTTGGTGAGCCCTTCCAACCCGGTTGTTGTGTTTGAGTTTTGCCGCCATTTGGCGTTGAAAGAGAGCGTCACGCATTTGACCAAAAGCGGAGACTCCTTCAAGTGCCACTACTGCTATAAAAAGCACAAAATCACTGACATCAGTGACGCTTACTTCATTGACTTGTGAGGGGTTTAAGGGGTGGTGAGCTATGTTTTTGGAAGAATCTTGACTGTTTTGGCTTGTGGCTATTACCTGAGACGAAAGAGAAACGAGACAAATGGGCTTCGTTCATCTCATCTTTTTTGTTTTTTGTTCAGCGCTGAAGCCTGGGCATGCAAAATTAACCGTCCCGCGAAGTGGTGAGTGTTGATAATTCCCGAAACCTCAAATTTTCGACGTCAGGACAAATCCCAATGAATCGTTTGCAGCCATAATATTCCTTCAGGCCTTGTCGCACCCTCGCATGAAAATATAATGGGGCAAGTGCGAACACCTCCACCAGATGGAAGGCCCAGATCGCGGGATTTTTTTATTTTTTTCCCCACTGAAATAGTGACATGGAAAGCTGCCAAACACGTCACCATAACTCGTGATGAAGCATAAACAGGATCCGGAAATGGATCTCCTCATACATCAGCAGTCGTGTTTGGGTGCTCCGTGGGTGCCGATCTACCAGCAGACGGTGGATTTTGAGCCGTCGCATTTCGAAACCGCAATGTCTCATTTGATCCGCGAGCCCAACATCAATTCCACCGTGATCTTGAGGGCCGATATTCTCCAAAAGACCGTTTTTACTGAAGCCGGGGAGAAGCAAAGTTCAGAGGTGTTCACGCCAGAGCTTCCGGAGTTTCCAAAAGCGTCCCCGAATATTCGCCTGTCTGAATCGGCCTCTAAACAGGCGGGCTCTAAACAGGAGACGCCAAAAGACCAGCCGTTGCACTTTCTACAAAGAGACCTTTCGGATGTCGAGCTCCGAAAAGTGCCACTTCTGGAGTCGACAATAAAGTTGGCTCCGGCAACGGCGTTTATCCGTAGGGTTATACCAAGAAACCCATACAAGGACCACATCATCAACCAGACATGTGCGATTCTCAAGGGCCCGGATGCGGTCTTCGTTGTTTACATTCCACATATCACGGGCGAGGATGAGACGCCGTTCTACCTCCCACCGGTCAAGGCTGTTGGGATTCTATATCATCAGCACACTCTTTCCATCCACTACGTGTCCTTTGATGAGAGTGCAGGCATTAGAAGCATGGAAGTGGCTGAACGGCCAATCCGGATCGCACTTCGTCTTTTGCAAACGCTGGCGAAACACTCCATGGGTGTTAAGCAGGGATATGAAAAGCGCGTGAACCACGACGTGGTTGTTCCTCGGATCGCGTTTCAAAACCGGTACATTTCCTTGAAAAAGAAGTACTCTGGCGAGCTTGTTGCTAACTGGGTCGAAAGCACCGACCCTAAGAAGCATGTGTTTGAGGACTTGGCTGTGGCGGCGTTCTTGATTGAGTTGTGGAATGCCCGGTATAAAGACGGGCCGTTTGAGTTCCGAGACTTGGGGTGTGGCAATGGTTTGCTTGTGCACATTTTGATTCTGGAGGGATTCAGGGGGAAAGGCATAGACGCGCGGGCCCGGAAAAGCTGGAAAACGTACCCGAGCCATGTCCAGAAATGTCTTTTGGAGCAGATCATCATTCCCAGCGTGTTGCTAAAACCGCATCCGGCCATGGCCAAAATGGCCCCGTATATCACCAATAACGGACGCCTCTTCCAGGTCCCCGAGACAATTCCCAAAGACCCCCAGACGGTTCCTTTGATGAAATACTATTCGGCCGCCAATCTTTTGGAACTGTCCAAGGTGTGCACAATGGACGACTTTCCGCCGGAAACGTTCATCATTGGGAATCATCTGGACGAGCTCACGTGCTGGATCCCGCTTCTAAACTACCCTTTTATGGTGATTCCGTGCTGCTCTCATGCGCTTAATGGTTCCAGAGTACGGTACACTCCTAGACGGGTAATTCCGAAAGATGTGCCTCCAAAGACAGCGGAAGAAAAGAAAAAGGTGGACGGGGGGCCAGGTGCCCAGAACCTTTCCACGTACGGTGCTCTTGTTGATCGAGTTGAAGATTTGGCGAGACTCATGGGCTGGGAGTCCGAGAAAGAAATTCTCCGCATCCCTAGCACGAGAAATGCGGCTGTGATTGGCATGAGAAAAAAGACGTTTTTTCAGGCCGAATCCAGCGAGTCGACTGATATCAGGGTGTTGAACATTATTGCTGCAGAGGGAGGGGCCGAGGGCTGGGTGGAGAATCTGATGCAGCTCATGAGTAAAAGCCCGAAGAATCATTAGCACTTTGGCAACAGATTATTTATTTGTGATGAGTCTTTGTTGAGGCCGTGTGGATATACGCGTGGCTTCATGAAAGGTGTCGTGAGGGCGTCGAACTGAAGGATTCGACGTAGTTGGTGACGCTGGCAGCTCAGCTTCTTTTGGTGGCATGTTTGTGAAGTATTTTAGAAGAGTACTCTTTATTTATTCATTTTTTTCGGAAGGAAAAGGAAACAAGTGTCGGCCCTGTATTGCTTAGAACAGTAGAGAAGCATCTGAGTGAATATCGGAACAATCCTCACAAGGCCACTAAGAGAATCATGACTTTCGAGAATCGTGACTTTACCAAGTCCAGACCAAAGACTATGGGGAGCAAGGAGCTTATCGAGAACATGTTCATCAATCCGGTTTTCGTCAACTACATAACCGATACCAAAACAATCAGAACTAACCGGAAGAAATCTTGAGCATTTGGTGCTCTGCTGACGGTGCCCAAGTACATAATGCATATCAAGACATCAAAGGTAGAGGAGCCACCCAAAACAACAACATGACCTATGATATTGTTATTGGACTCTTTCGGACCATGGTTTGTGATCAAATATCACAATGACAATCCGGGAGGCATTATAGTCCGGATATCGATGGAGATTTTAGCCAATCCAGATAAGCTTGTTGAGGCTGAGCGAACATGTGAGTGATTTTGCCCTGATTGAGTATAATTGCAAATTTCTCGGTATTTCGTCTGCTCTATGAAACTCGTGTACGGCAATTAGCAAAAGCTGCTCCTCTCCACTGTAATGAAGCAGACATGAAGACCTATGTATTTACTTAGTTAATTGTCTATAATTGCTCAAAGAGGAGTTGATTAGTTAAGCCGTATGTGTTAGTACTTGGAAGTACCCCCTTGATATGTCTATTTAAAGTGAGCTTAATCATCTCGCTGCAAAGATGACACAATTAATCCAAAAACTTTCGACATCGCAAAGGCAGGTTACGAAGTCACCCACGTATAGCTTCTTTACACGTGGGGTGTCCCCCGGTAATCGACGCACCATGAGGATATGAGCTACGAGGAATACGTTTATTACACGTCAGGAAGCCATTCATCTTTTTTGATTGTTTTTTTTTTTTTTTTTTTTT